>JASPKZ010009210.1:0-275426 GCA_030220185.1 Diploptera punctata
AGAGAGAGAGAGAGATGTGGCATTTTGCGGTTGCAGAAACGTTACGTGCCCGACATGAGTTCAAAACTAGTTAACGTAACAAAATTTGGCCCCACTATATGTCCTCTCAAAGAATTTAGTTACAACACACACATAGATTACATAACTATACGGCTAACGAGTAGCATTCAGCGATGAGAAAATACGCTGTTCAGAACCATTCGGAGAGTGACTCGATGCACCTGTGACGCGAATTTCTGTATTACACTTACTTCACAATTCATCATCATAGAAATTCACGAATTTAGGCCTGTTTCGGCTTCAAGAGAAACACCATCCAAAAGTCTTTTGAGTGGATTTCCTGGTTTTCTTCTTCCTGCAGGTTGATATCTTAACATTTTTTTGTGTAACCTGTGATCTTCCATTCGATGAACATGTTGCATCCATCTTGACTTATGATCAGAAAAGTTTCTTTTCTAAAGTTTCCATGTGTAATTCTTCTAAGATGTCTTCATTTTTTGTAATCTAGTAGTGCGTATCCTGCAGTTCTCTGAAGGTATTTCATGTCAGCAGAACCAAGTCTCTGTATATCCTTCTATTTCAATGCCCATACTTCGCTAACATACAAAAGAGTTGTATGAGCCCGTGTTTTATACACTTTTAGTCTTGAATGTTTTTGGACCAACTGTGGCTTCAAGATAGAATTTATTAACCCTAAAATCCTTTAAAATTTTGATATTTTTGCATTTACATCCTTTTCTTCTTCATATGAGATAGTGCATCCTAGATATGTAAAATGATTCACTGCTCCAAAATGTTATTGTCAATTACAATTTTACTTCTGACAGGTTACTTCTCAACTCATTTGTCAAATTACATGTTTTTAATACAGATGATACAAATCTCTCTTCTCTGTTACGTGTATAAGGAAATACATTAAAGGTATGAGCACAAAGTAAAACAAACAAGAAGACATGATCCCCAAGTGGTTACGCAGACGACAAAATAGTTAATCTCACGTGATTCAATCACGGCGTGACCACACAAATGAAGTGACTCTTGTTCTGTACAGGAGGGGGGGGTGGGAATATCAGACAACTGGCGGCAACAAACACACGCAATCACACAGGAAGTTTCAATTAAACTGTACAAACACAGCTCCTGCACACACAACTCAATACTTCTGTAAATACTACAGGGTGTTCAAGTGTACATATTCTTCAGGACAAAGATTCCACCATTTGTTTCACGTCCGTAAATACTACATGGCGTTCAATATTCTTCAGGTCACCTCATTCTCGTGGATATGGGTGGTTACAGTGGTGCAAGTCATTTTTCTCAGCAGTAACATTGTAACCATTATAGGCCTATAAATTCTATTATAACGTAGCCTCTACGTTAAATTTGGATTCAGGTGACAACCCTAAAGTGATAATATTATTTCGTTCCAGAATTCATTACAGAACGTCTTGCACTATGTTAATTTATGAACATCGAAGATATTTAATGTACACCATTCTAACATACATTTAACTCGACCAGAATATATCATCAGTTTTTTTTATATTACTTCTTCTTCTTCGGCTTTCCCCCACTTATAGGTTTGCTGTCTTCAGTTTCGATTTATCTCTATCATTCCAATCTCCCTCTTCCAAATTCCTATCATCCATTATAGTTCTGACGTAGGTTTTCCATTTCCATCTTGGTCTGCCACGTTTATTTCTTCCAGGGGGTGACCATTGGTATATATTTTTTGGCCATCTTTCATTTTCCATTCTTTGTACATGGCCATACCATTTGAGCGCTTGATTTTCAATCCTCTTAACAACAGATGTGGTGACATTCATTTCTCTCCAAAGGAATTCATTTCTTATTTTATCCTGTCTTGTTTTTTTGGAGGCTTCTTCTAAAATAATCAAATTCAACTGTCCTAATTTTATTCTTTTGTAATTCCGTCAAAGACCAAGTTTCACTTCCATATGACAAAATATTCTGTATTATGCTCTTATAAATTTTCATTTTAGTTTCCTTTGTAATATTTTTATTCCAAATGTCTTAGTTGCATTTTTTGCCATTGCAATTTTAGTCTGTACATCTCTCTCACAGGTACCTAAACTTGTAAGATATTAAACAAATTCACACTTTTTTATTTTCCCTGTTTCAAGTATGAGGTCATCCACATCCTTTCCCAAACACATATATTCCGTTTTCTGTAAATTTAAATGCAGTCCCCATTTTTATATTCTTCCATTAGTTTATTTATCATATATTACATATCATCTTCATCCCCTGCTAAAATAATTTTATCATCTGCAAACAACAATGAATGCAGTACTTTTCCTCCTATAGGAATACCCATTTCAGAACATTTTTTATACCACACGTTAAGAGCCTGGTCTAAATAAATGTTAAAAAGAATTGGTGATAAACTGCATCCCTGCTTAAGGCCTTTATTCACTGTGTATTCTGTATTTTTACTTTAGCTTATAATAATATTAATCCATTTATCACAGATATTCAGATTTCTCAATGCCAACCATAACAATTGTCGTGGCACGCTATCATATGCCATCTCTAAATCAATAAAGGTCATATGCAGTTCTTTATTTTTTGCTAGGATTTTCTCTTGTAATTGTCTAATACAGAAAATATTATCAATACATGATCTTCCACTCCGGAATCCACATTGTTCTTCTCTTAAGTTATTATATACTTATTCTGTAAATACTACGGTTAATATCAGTATATACTTCTGAGGGTCATCATTATCCCAGTTAGAATAATGTTTGATGACACACACGCACGCACGCACACACACACACAGAAACTTTTATTCGTAGAAAATAAGGGTAACATTACTGTATATACTGTGTTTTCCCAAGGATTAATCAACAAGAGCTTGAAATTATAGAAGTAGGTTATAAGGAAATTACAAAAACGTCACGAAATAACCAAACTTTACCCTATTAATTTGATGAAGTTTTTGGTATATTACTCTACACTTATTTAGATAACTCAATTTTTAAAGTAATTTTCGTTAAGTAGCCTAAATACAATGAATCTATATGAAGACGCAATATGCAACTAACACATATTTATAGCTTAATAATACAATTATAAACTATATCTTCACAATGAAAGGAACTGAAATCAATCCAATGAGCATAGGATATCATATGGGTCTAACGTTCAGACCAAAGATTTCAGTGAAACGCCTCTTTCTTCACATCCATAATCTAATGAAAATGTCACCCATTAAATTTTAGTTTTGCAAATAATCAAGTAAATGCATTACCACGTGTTTAAAAAGAAAATTAATTAAAACATTTTCCTCTGAAGTTTCAAATAGAAAAACTATGTTAAACCCCCTGAAACACTCTATACAGACTCCAAAATATCCTCAAAAATATTTGTAAACTAGATTATATTGGCCAAATGTAGTTGAATATTATAGGACATTATCCTCTTCCTTACTATTTGAGTAAAATTGTACAGAATTGAAAGGAATGTTGTCTGATAAAATTACCAAAATTTTAGTATATGTATATCATATTGTAAAATATATAAAGGAACAAATGAAATGCTCTTGATGAAGCACAGTTCACTTTGTTTAACTGCATCCCTTTCAATGTGGTTTATATTTTACTGAAATAGCACAATTCTTTGATGAAATAGTGGTAGTAGTAATTCCCATTACTCATCCAGGATCATAGGACTTCTATTCTATTCCTTGTCAGCATTTTAACTTCAATCCAACTCTTCCTTTCTCTTTCGTCAGGTAATTAAGGGACTTCCTGTTATTTTGGGGACGGAATTCCATAGATTTTCCTACTACCTTTACATTTTTCCAATTCAAAAATTTACATTTACTTTTTCTTTGTTTATTTTATTTGTAAACCTTATATTGATTTGTCAATTTACGCAATTATTTGTAGAAAATAATTTTTTACCACGCAGTTCTTGGGATAATTCTCAAATATGCGTTTACGAAAACTTATAATTTCTTATAAATTGTTTTAGAAGCTTTGGGTGCATCACTTCCATGTAACAGTAATGATTAGGGCAAGGCATTTAATTACCTATAAATTGGTAAAACTTGCAAAATAAAAATGCATTTATGACCTAAAAAATGCAAAAAATTACCAATAAAATAAATAAATGACGAACAAAAAGTTAAGAATAACCTATAAAAATGCAATTTATTAGATGAAGTACTCGCTTGATAACTGAATTACATAAAAATTTTACTTAACATCAAAATATTAAAAGAAAATTATTAAAAATACACATTACAGTACCTTCTATTGCAGAAACTCCATTTCAATTGCACAGTGCACTTTTACAACAATTTTGAATTGCAGTTAACTATCAAAATAAGGGTAGAAGTTAGAGTAAGTTCTAAGAAATTGAATTAAATTCCTAGAAGTGGACTAGTTCATTGTGCACATACCTTGAAAAATATGGGTAGTAGTTAGCAAAACAACTACTTAATTCCAAGAAATTATATTGACAAGGAAAAATACTGAATTATAATAAAAATATTAAATCAAATACAAATAATGTCACAGCCTTCCGGTAAAGTGTAAAATATGCTCAAAATGACTTAAACTTGCCAAAAATGACATATCCATAAGAAAAGTTAAGAAAATGCAAAAAATGCCCTAACGAATTGCTTTTATTTAATCCGTTATTTAATGCCATACATTTTCATATATGCAAGGAAAGTTTTTAACCTTCATAAGAAAAAGATGCAGAATCATTAATTGCCTTGCCCTAGTAATGATTTAACATTTGTGTTAAAAATTGCATCTTCAATTAAAGTGAGCTTCCTATTGATATAAGTTTGTATTTATTATTGAATGGAGCTATTCGTAATTATATGTGTATGTCGCTTCTGTGGATGCACAGTAGGTATTGGAAGTAGAAAAAGCTTTCCGCACTGTAGTTCCAAAAATATTGTGCACTCTACAACGAATATCGGAGCAGATTGGTCTTACTGTATTTTATTTATTGGTGAATAAAGGAGGAAGGGGAAAGATATTTGATTCATAATTTTGTGTTTTCCTCAACAGACGAATTTTTGTTTCCACCCTTCAAAAAGCATTTCTCGTCTTTCAAAGAACTTCTCTACAAACACAAATTACCAACTGTAAGGAGTATGGCTTTCTGTAAACACGACAACCTCTGCGTCAGACTGTGCGAATCTGACGTAATACACACTACCGTTTTAGATATGAATTTCTCCACATGCAGGTTTAATTCAAACGGCTGATAATACGTTATTCCATGTTTCATGAATCAATAGACGGGATACAAATTAAATATTAAGTAATTGGTATATTAACTGAGATGATAAATGAGACCTAACTACATCCAATCCTTGCCAAAGACTATAACCTCGCCTAACAATGTAAAATTATTTTATTTACGGTATAAATAAAAATTAAATAACTTTTTTTGAAAAATACTCTTAGTTTTATTTTCTCGCAACACACAGAATTCACAAAGAGGAAGGGAAAGGATATTTGATTCTTTGAAGTTTGTCTTTTCCTCAACTGAAGAATTTTTGTTTCCACCCTTCAGAAAGCATTTCTCATCTTTCCAAGAACTACAAACTTAAACAAATAGTAATGTACACAAGTCCTGAACAAACGCATAAAAATATTTTCAATTATCTAGGAAAGAGGGGAAAGAATACTACCGGAATCATTGGATTCAATAAATAATATAATGAAAAATAAATAAAGCTTCCTAAATTAATAGGTTGCAAGAGCCGACAAAGCTGAGGCCTATAACGTAATTTTCATTTCGTAACAACTGTAATTTGTAAAAAATGTAACCTACAGAAAATAGTTTTTTAGAATATAGCATTAAAGATGCTATATCTAGGTACAATGCTGTTATCTTTTCTTGAAATTCTCATACGACTACATTTCTGTATCCACTAATGCTAGTGTTTTGTTATACCCTTGTTATTAAGGCATATTATTTTACAAAGAAGGAGGATGATGGTTCTTGTTTGACCATCATCAAACCTACAACATCGCTAACTTATAAGTTATATATTAGTACGGTAGTTTGTATACACCTTCACATTCCTAAATAACGGACAAACAAAAAGTACTCTCTTACGGAGTAGTAACTTAACCAAATTAAGTTTAGTTGGCGTCTATTTCTGTTAACAGATGTCAGTTACTTCATCACCTAACGAGAGACGTCTAAGGCCTTCTTTTACTTCGATTTGAAAGGCACACGAAATAAATTTTGCTTAGCGTGACTAATTAAGGTTTTCTGTAAGTTTTTTTACTAGCCTGAAAATCTTCAGATTCGCGACTCAGGGCTCGAAGTCACTGGAAGTAGGTAGGTATTATTTATTTCTATAATACAGAATCTTCACTTTTCAGCGCCTATTTGTTATGTTGTTCAGCATCTGTTTCGAACCTGACAGTGATATCTATTCGTCCGACTCTTACTTGAGTGAACAGTCCTGGGAACTCCTTGTGTACGATGAATCCGATCTCTTTCACTATCTCTCCTGCAATATATATATATATATATATATGTTATATTGCAGATTTTCGCGGATATAAGTATGAATAAGAAAGTTTTCTTGGGTTTTCCGCGTCTTGGATTCAAGTTCGGTCCCTGGCCACTGACTCCGACGTTTCGGCATGAGTATACGTCTTCGGAAACGGACCACAGCAAAAACTCTATTTGTTTAATTATATAAGACCTAAACCTGTGACTCGAACATATCATTCCTTGATAATGGCATGTGGGATCATGCCGAAACGTCGGAGTCAGTGGCCAGGGGCCGAACTTGAATCCAAGACGCGGAAAACCCAAGAAAACTTTCTTACTCATATATATATATATATATATATATATATTTAGATGTTATAACTATATTTTTGACATTTGGCAATGAATGCAAATATTATATGAAAAGAAAAATGAATGCTTGAGTCGGGATTTGAACCCGAGTCTCTAAACTATGTACGTTTAGTACTCTAACGACCTGAGCTGTATTCCAATACAAACATACATTTTTTTATACTACACATATAAAAAAAAATGTATGTTTGTGTTGGAATACTTGGGTAGCTCAGGTCTTTAGCGCGCTAAACGTACAGAGTTTAGAGACTCGGATTCAAATTCCGACTCAAACATTCATTTTTCTTTTAATATCATATATATATATGTATATATATATCATATAATTATATATATCATATAATATCATATAATATCATATAATATATATCATATATATCATATAATTATGTGCTCCATCATAGGGGCAGAAACCGAAACAAATCACTTAAAAATGAATCAGCAGTCCTCAAGGTTGAGGAAAACAGGGGGGAATATTGTAGCTGAAGCAATTGATAGCCTGTAAATTTTAATTTAAAAAATATTATCCACAAGCTATAACTGAAATTATTTAAAAAGGTAAACTTGTACGTTAGGCTATATCAAATACAATATATGTCCTTTACCATTGATGTACCGTAAACCAGGGCAATGTTGTTATTAAACGTACAATTTTGTGCCAAGAATGTTGTTTAAATTCTGTATTGAAAGTGTTGAATAGCTATTCAGGAACTGTATAGAAATTAAGAATCGCCTAATCAGGTAACTTAGGATAACCGACATTTTAAATAAATTATTCCAAACCAAACTCTGTCACAAAGTTTCAATTTTTGTTACGGATTTTCCCGGATTCACGGTAACTGGAATAGATCTATCCATGCATAACCGTAATAATAAGACCTACTGTAAAATATACCGAATTGAACAGCATATTGTCTGGAGAAAGTTACCAAAAAGTATTTATATATTGTTTTACTCTGTGCACACAATAAAAAACACAAATTTTAAAATATAATGTATACAATGTTTTTGTTCCGCAGAGTTCAGTTCTTCATGCCACAATTCAATCTCATTAATGTTTTATAGAGTAGTATATATTTTTAAGAGAACCCGTAGATATGTAGATGGAAGAATTAAAATATTTCCAGTCTTTATCTAGGTTCGGACCTGAGTTGTTCATCTCTTATTCAGATGACTTGTTTTCTGAACTATTTAATCGATTTTTTGATTTTAGAAAAATAATCACCTTTCTTAAAAAAAAAAAGGACTTTAAATGTGTACTATCGTAAAATGTAATTAAAGAGACCTAGGAGAACTCATTTTTATACGTTTGAAGATATACTTTTTAAAAATATATTAGATTCAATATAAGGAATGAAAGTAACAAGTAATACAATATTTTAAAGGATTCACTTCGGCAAATACAATCAAAATGTCGCAAAACTTTGCGTCACAAATATTGGTTTTATCTGAAAATATTGTTTTTATAGACTTTTATAGACATTAGTTTGATTTTAATACGCCACACGAAGAATGGGAAATTAAACATATTTTCTTTTGGTACTTTTTTTATCACACGCTTGGTTTTAATAAACATATAATTAAAATAGATAAAATAATGTATTAAGTTCGCACAACGAAAATTGTTAATGTTTCAGCCTGCATAAAGTATTTTATAGAAAAATAGCAATGGAAAATGTTGTCTATTTGACGAGCAGTATAATGCGTGAAAAAGGATAATGCCAAATTCATTCTAAAGTAATCCATGATTACAGTTTTCTTCAAAATCTGTTTTTTTTAGAGTAAACTGTATATTTTCAATCCAAATTATATTGATTGGACTATAAAACTAATACAGAAATAACAAATGAACTTAAAATTACTCCGGTGTTAGGAAATAGTATATTGCGATACAAGTGAGGTAAGCACTTGTTACTGATCGAGAAAAAGTTTGAAAAAAAAATTAGGCGCTTTTTTTAAATTTTCGAGATCTGTTACGTGCTTACCTCATGTGCATTGCATACTATTTTTTGGTCGATGTGACTAATTTTTATTAAATATAGTAATAAATGAATTAAAATATTGGTTGGATATAAATGACTTCTATGAGAAATAAACATTTGGTGATCGTTGCTATGCAGCTTCTCGTTTGATTTTATTATAAGCAAGGATTATTGGCTGTGGAGACAGTTTTATATGTAATACCGTGATTAGAAAAAATACATGGTCAGCAAGAGGGACTAAATCAATAATTGATTATGTGATCACTAATAATAAAACCCCGCCATATGTTAAAGACACCGAGGTTACGATATAACTCTGACCACTATCTATTGGCGTCCGCAATCAATATCCCACTAAGATGGCATAAAACTCAAAGAAAGAGAAATTTTCCTGAGAAATACTTTAAAATACATCTATTACATGAGCTCAGTATTAGAAACTTGTATCAAATTCGAATGAATACATACCTCCCACAGTATGCGGTAAGCACCAACATTAATCAGGAATGGGAAACATTGAAAGAGATTTTACTAAAGACAGCAACAGAGGCTCTTGGTACAAGAACAAAGAGACAAAATAGAAGAGGTTTAGTTATTTGGAATGATGATATTGCAGATAAAATTAAATGCAAGAAGGAAGCTTATATGAAATACTTAAATGATAGGTCACACGAAAACTTAATGAATTATAAAAGACTATCAGCAATTGCCAAACGAGAAGTTCGCAAGATCCAACGCCAAACATGGGAAACATTTATTAGCAATAATATAGAATATGATGATAATGGACAACAAGTCAAAGCGTATAAAATATTAAAAGAATTAAATAAATCTGTTAAAGATAACTTAAACATAAATCCCATCCCAATGACTAAATGGTTAAATTACTATGAGCAGCTTTGGACTGCCACAACTAATATAACACAACATACTTCCAGTGATTATGATGTAGATCCTATCACCTTGGATGAGTTGAACTTCGCGTTATATAAATGTAAACTACGGAAGACACCAGGATCAGATCATATCAACACAGAATTATTAAAATATGCTTCGATCCGATTCTTAAACAAATTTTTAGATCTTATTAATATATGTTGGAAGACTGGCTGTGTACCAGATGAATGGAATAATTCGTTAGTTGTATCTATTCATAAAAAAAGTAAACAAAAAACGATATTAATAATTATAGAGAAATTTGTCTGCTAAATGCTGCCTATAAAATTTATGCAAAAATAATTACCAACAGATTAAACACAATTTCTGACGCAATTATCCTAGAAGAACAAAATGGTTTCAGACCCAACAGATCCTGTATAGATAGTGTCTTTACGTTAGCACAAATCATAGAAAAACATAGAGAATTTAATATACCAACTTTTATGATATTCATTGTTTATCATAAAACCTTCGACACAGTAAACAGAATAAAATTATGGGATATCTTACATAATGCAGGAATACCCAAGCATTTAATTCAAGCGATTCAAAGCATGTATCAAAACACACGAATTCAAAAAAAAATAATCAAATCAGCAAATCAGATAGACTAATATCCCAAGGTGTAAAACAAGGCTGTCCACTTTCCCCTCTTCTATTTAATTTATATATGAATGAAATCATAAAATTATGGCAAAACCAATCACAATCACACTTTATGATTGATGGTCGACCCCTCAACACATTAATGTATGCAGATGATCAAGTAATATTGGCTACTTCTGAAGATCACCTACAAAGAGCAGTACATAGATTGTCAAATATAACCCAAGATTATAATTTACAAATTTCGGTGAGTAAGACAAAAACTATGGCGTTTCAAGGGAAAATGCCGATACGAACTAAAATTGTTATTAACAACAATATAATAGAACAAGTTAATAACTTTACTTATCTTGGCTGCAATTTTTCCTACGACACATGTAAAGACATAGACATAAAATTGGTCAAATTTCAAAAACTTATAGGAACAATAAAAAGCATTCTTTTCCGAAAAGTACGTCCAGATACAATTCTAAAATTTTATAAAACAATGGCTCTTCCAACTCTACTTTATGGTTCTGAAACCTGGACTCTTACTGCAGGTAAATTAAATAGGACAATAATAATAATAATAATAATAATACTTTATTTATTCTGGCAGAGTTAAGGCCATAAGGCCCTCTCTTCCACTCAACCAGTACAAATACAAATAAATATTCGACAAATATAGATATACACTATACTAATTATAAACACTTAAAGATACAATAAATGTAACAATGTAAATGTCATGTACAAACAACATTTTATAGGGTAATAACAATAATGATACGATAATATTAATAATGATAATAATAATAATAATAATAATAATATAAATATGATACATTACACGGGAAACACCAATTAATATATATATCTTACACTGGATAATAATGAAGTCGAGTTTAGAGCAAATATAAATTTAGATTTCTTTTAAAAGATGCCAATGTCCGGCAGCCCCTTATTTCTTGTGGTAGGGAATTCCAGTTGCGAGAAGTGGAGATGGTATATGACATGGAGTGATGTGATGTCCTATGTTGCGGTAAATTAAGTAAGAGACTATGTTGTGATCTTGTGTTTAAGTTATGGTTTGAGGATAGATACTGGAAACGGGATGATAAATAATTGGGAATCGAGTTATGTAGGATCTTAAATAGGAGTATAGTAGTTGCAGAAATGAAGTTATTAAGACCTTTAGCGGGTTATACGCTTTATGGTCACATACATAATGAAGATATCCGCAAAGCTCTCAACACACCAGCAATAACTGAAATCATTCAAAAAATATCAAAATAATTGGCATAAACACCTTCTGAGAATGCCAAACAATAGACTACCTCTGCAGCTATTGAACTACAGACCCACAGGGCGAAGAGACCCAGGAAGACCTAAGAAGAGATGGAGGGATCAATTTCTTTCCTGAAGCGGAACAGGCCAATGGCCTAATCCATGCCTGCCATTGATGATGATGATACCGTGATTAGAATCTTTTGATAATTTTATTATGGAAGGAGTCATGGTGGATGATAGAGAAATTGAAGAGGCCTGGAGAGTGGGATGTTCTGCATTAATTCTGGAAAAGTCTAAAGAAAGGTACGAGTTAGTGTACAAAACATTCAAGAAATATTTTATTTTATTTACGGAATGTGTGCTTTTTGAGCCCATATCAGCGTTGCGATTTCTTTTGTTTGCATAGCAACAAAGTTACATGTGGGAACGTTGACTTACTTCCAGTAACAACAATATTGATAAGTATAAGAAATCAGTCACATAGACCAAAAAATAGACAATCACAAAACCCAGTGCTTAGAACAAGTTGATATGATGACAGCTACCAAAAACCCTGAAGTTTCACAAACTAATTGGGAAAAGATAACGAGGACGTCCAATGAAGAGATTTATGGACTGAGCCTAAAATGGCACCGGAACAGTGGCGTAACTGCGTGGGAGGGAAATGATGTTGATGATGAATTCTCTCATGTTTTGTTTATACTTACCCAAAATAATTCGTACTTGAAACAACAATGTTTTTCTGCGCGTTGTCCTCAACAACGAAACTATTTTATAGAAATTCTAGTAAGCTCTATCTAGTAGATATTTGCAAGCTCATGGAGTCTAGAACAGTTAGCTAAATGGAGTGTCTGATAGGAAACAGTCTCAGGTTCAGAGTAACTTTAACAGCCAACCAAATGCAAGGTCACTAATTATTAACAAACTTAGTTTCAATTATCTAGCATGATGGATGTTCATAGTTTGAAATTCAGTTTCGTACTAGTAGCAAGTTAGACGTGACGTCATGTTTCCTCGTTCATTCAACCTCTCAGATTCCTCATCATCTATGTATGGTTTGTGCTAACAAATATTAACAATAATGAATATAAAATAATTTCGTATTGTTTAATTTTCATATTATGTCGAATATTACAGTCACAACAAATTTATTTCTTAAAATGTAATTTCTAAAAGCGATACCTGGCCTGTATTTTAGTAAGTATTGTATTTTTGGGCTTCTCCACGAGTTATTTTATAAGGTTTAAAAAGTAGTAGCTAAACATTTCATAAATTAATATTACGCATTTGTGAGTTATTCTACAAATATTTTTTAATCAAAGTGACTAATAAGAACCTACATCAGATGTACAAAGTTTCTATAAATGATGCGATATTTAATGGAGTTCTAACTTTTAAAATATTTGTAATAATTAGTATACCTTTTTACAATAAGAATTCGTTATATAGGGCCTATATACACATATAATTTATATTATTATTTGGTCTCTGGAATCAAATTTAAGCTATCCGTATATTTTTAACATACCTATTTATCCAGTATAAAAACTCAAAACTTACGTCTTTTTTTTTTGAGTTGAGTGAATCAAATACTTACATCACGCATCACAGGTACTATATAAAGTCGATTACCAGGCGATACTTAACATTTTCAATGTTACCCTTGTTGAATAAAAGTAGCATTTCTATTATTGTGTATAAAACATACATGAATGCATAAACTACTATAATTCCTATATCAATTCATCAAGCAGTAACTTTGACCTCGGCCTTTAAAAATATAAATAACTAAATATGATATGTACTTAATTGAACTGACATTTTAGCCACAATTGATCTGGAATTATTTAAAAAGTGATAGGGGCGTGCAGCTTTTCGCAATAGTTGAAATATTATTAAGTTTTAGAATGTCCGCTTTCATTAGATTTGTTGGGGGGGGGGATAACAGTGAACACTATTAACTCGTATTTTGTTTCCGTCTTTGATCCGAGGTTTGATCCTTGGGACTGCGAGCAATGTATAAGATACACCTTGAAGTGGGTTGCTAGCCCGTTTTCATGGCGGGTTCATTATTCGGGGTTTCCTTCCTAGGCCGATTGCCTTCACCCAGCTCCAGAGCTCAGCCTGCCCCGTTTTATTTCAGAGTTCTCTCCTAGATGGGTTGTCTTGCAGGACTAACAAACCCTATCCGCCCGTTTGTCAATATACAAGGCAGTAGATGTATAGTTACCTCTTCCGTCAGGTACACCATACCGAAGGACTCCTTCTCCACTGTATCTGCCGTTGAGGTCTTCACCGTAACCCCGACAAGGGGCCCTCACAAGGTACTATCAGCTGGGCAAGCTGAACTAAGGTTTTTTTACTGTTGTATTGTAAGCCTATGTTTTCCCATTACAGAGATTTAGGCGCTCTCCCCATACAGGGAAGAATTTGAACCATCTAATTTAGTTACATTTGTTTTCGTATAGATGCTACTTTGAGTGGTCCGTGGTCAGCGTTCCGCCTCATACTGACATCTAGGAAGCCAAGGTAGTACTAGGACGGGAAACTTCGGTAAATTTTGCTCACAGGCCTATTCATTCAGGCTTAAGAATTTTTTACGAGCCTGAAAATCTTCAGACTCGGTCCCTCCCGGAGGACTTACTCCTTGGATTTTTCCGACCGGGTTTGAACCCGCGACCCTCGGGACCAGAGGCAAGGAGCATAACCACTAGTCCACGGCGGCCGAATAGGTTTTTTTACGAGGTGTTACTACTCCCCCTCACCCTTTTTGAACCTGGCTTGGGACAGGCTATGGCGGGTCTTCCTCCGAGGAATGATTTTGGAAATAAACAGGATGAAAATCCGACAAATTATGCTTAAGAAGAAGAAGACTTACCTCACGCTCGGCAATGTATCGCTTTCTAATGGGATGTAAACTATATGGATGTAATGGCCAGTATTAAATTGATTCCTAGGAACGGCATTAACCAGTTTCCAGTGATATTGCACGTGGTCCACAGACATTAGGAATATAAATAATTACTGTACTCTCGCCTCACAAACATGCTACTAATATAATTACGTATTTAAAGTTATTTATGTTGATAAGAATACTGTATACGCCTACATATTTCTTCGAAGTTCGGAGATAACTAAAAATTCGCATTTGTTTGAAACTGAACGATTCTTGAGAGGAAGTTGAATGTCAGTTACAAATATGGCGGCTGTCTGGTAGTTTATGTTAACTTAACTCGGTGATAAAATGTGTGATCAAAATTATTAGAAGCACAAAGGGAAATTGTTGAAGAGAGGTGAAAAACGGTGTTAAATGTATTTTGTAAGTTTATGGAGCTTAATCCCGGCACAGGTTTGAACGATATAGTTAGATTAACAGCAGAATATACTGGTGTGTGGAGAGTAGTGTTGCGCATGTTCGCAGGTAATTAAACGAAACGCCCAACAAATAGAGGAAAAGGCCTAAACCTGTTTTAAGAGTGGTGGACAATTTTGAGAAGTGTACAGTTCATTATAAGGTGCATAGGTTTTTTTAATTTAAATGTTTGATTTAAATAAATTATTAACAATTATAATTTAATTAGTTTTCCACATACCATTGTAAATGTTAATACAACCTGCAACATTAAAAATTAAAACGATTATTGTGCATTAATGTATCGGCTTGTAACAAACAGCTGACGGAGTTCGCCTGCACTCTTGCACGTATTGCGCGGAGTAATACATTCGGAAGTTAAATGTCAAAGTGCGCTTCTTACGTTGGAGAGATAATAGCAAAGGAAGAACTACCTCAAGATCTGCTTCTACCATAAACCCCAAACCTAGAATGATGCGATGATCTACAGGGAATGGACGCAAGTCAGATATGACTTGTGCCACACCATGGCATGAATCGAAGTAAATAGTTTCCATCACCGGTTTTGCCAGATAGAGAAATACCACGAGCCGGAAGAAAAGTGCAAGGCAAACTATGTAGGTCAAACTGTAACCAATATAATTTTATGTGGTAAAAAAAAATCACAGGCTTCTGTAAAACTTTGAACAAGAAAATACTAGAATCCCAATATGCTTTTGCCCATTCAGGTTCGCGTTTCCCGAATTTTGTCCCGTAAATGTTGTTTACTGAGTGGAATTTATTCTTAAGGTGTAATTTGAGACACCTACTGGAGAGACCCTGGATTATCAAAATCTGACTGTGGTTTTCTTTGGTTTTCCTAAGTCTATAAGGCAAATAGTGCGTTATAATTTTATCACCAAGACCTTCTTCTTCTCCTCCTCCTCCTCCTCCTTTACCTCTTCGTTTAGCTCAGTTTAAGTTCTCAACTTATAGGTATTTTTTACATGTCACACGCCACTCAGGCCTTACAGTGGTACCACGTGCCAGGAGAGGTACTTTAACTATGGATCACGCACATACTATTTTGACAACACAAGGATATGGAGGACCTCCCCGAATGAGAGATCAGCTCAGTTATCAGGGCCTTTCCGAGACAACACACCATTAAGACGAAACACACCATTTACACACACATGCTAATAATATAATCATGGCAAATATGTTAATGGCGATTATATTGGCCAAATGATGCTGGAGACCGTTTGGGCCTTAAAGTTCCTGACATATCAAGACCTACTTTATCAAAATCACCGATTTATAATATAATAAATATCAAAATTACTGACCATTCAGAGATAGCACATCAAAAGACGACAGTAGAAATGCACAGAGTTAAAATATATATAACCAGATTTCTAAATACGATAAGACTTTAGCTGTTAAAGCATCTGTAAATAAAACTAAATGAAAAACTAAATTTATGGATAATCAATGCAGAACATAAAAACCGCCATTCTTCTAAAGGGATGAGAAAATTCTTAACAATTATAGTGGATGTTTGTTGTCGCAAATAATTATATATTAATCCATTACAGTTATACAAGGACAGTAGGAAACGCTATAATTTACTTTGAAGTACCAATTACAATTAGAATTAAAATTATTTATAGCCCGCAGGAGAAATAAAAAATTAAAAGTCATTTAAAGATAATTGCTAATCAACTGATGGGATAAATTTTGTTTGTTTTTAATTTCAGTCTAATTACATAAAACGGGTTAATCAAGCTGTTTGTTTGTTTTATTTATTTCTGTTAATACTTAATGTAATAGCTCACACCATTCCAATTATCATAAAATGTAAGCGACAATTATTATTATTTATGTTATTGATTTTATCGTAACTGTCGATAACACTGGTCAACATGATTTTTGTCTCATGAGTACCAATAGTTGTACTTAATGCAGTTTTTTTATTGTGTTTTCAAATATGTATTCGGAATTTCTCCATCACCCACAGTTTTTTTATTTCAATTTCAATTAATGGATTTAAATAATTATTTTTTAATAAACTTTTTTCGTCCATTTGTCCATTGTAAAATAAAATCAAATGAGCTAACTCAGGAGATTTCAGCTATGGAAAAGAGATATCAAGGCAAATGGAATCTTAATATGCTGGCCGATTATTGTTGGACCATCGAGAGGGATGCTCCACATGGCGAAATATAGCAGAAAATCCTCATTTCTTACTTTCTAGGTGAGTCCGAATGTTCGAATATCGTTTAGTTACAAATGTAGAAAATATTAAAGTGTTTGAAATTATAAATTCCTGTCTGTCGGAAACCTTGCGCGATGGAGAAAACCCGATATCATATTTGAATTGAGGAGATAAAATACTATCAGAATCGCATATTTTTCTTTTTGACACAAAAAAAAGTTTATTTTTTGTAATTCAGTGTAATTTGTATTTAATGAGTACATTATCCTATATATTACACAGACAAAACTAATACTTCAAAGTTTTTATACATTAGTGTAATTTATATTGTAAGAACCGACGAATGTTGAATATTTAAATATGGAATAGAGACAAGTAACTAGAAGACAGAGTAGAAAGTAGAATGAACTAATAAGCATTACATTTTATTTTTACTATTTAACTCACGCCCCAAATGGGAGTCAATGACCAATCACATTTCAATGATTTTTTATTTACAATCAATCACAGTAGTTTTTCACCTCGATTTTATCAATTTAATTTTATCACTTTAAAATGAAGTTCCTCCTTTTTAACATTCTGAATAGGTCATAGCTTTATTTTGCAGTGACTGACTCTCTAAGAAATAAGTTGAATATTGAGCAATTCCATATGTGACTGACTGACATTTACAATACACTTTTGCAGTAAAATGGTTGCATAAATATTACAATTGATTGAAATTAGGGGTGTTACCTACGTGATATGATAGATGAATGGTGTGTGGTTAAGACTGTACTGAAAAATACAACTTTTGAAGAAAAACAGTGCTATTTATTATCTATCAAAGTATGTGTGACTGACTGACATAAATGTCAACTCATCATGCAGCTTACATGTTCATCTGCATCATTCTCTGAAGTGTGATTCCTAATTCAATTTTCCAAAATACCGTTTGGAGGACACATTTCAAGTTACATTCTCAATAAAAAACGAAACAAAAATCACAATTAAGATCAGAGTTATAACCTAATATATGGTGTGTGACTGACTGACTACATTCTGTGACTGACTGACATATCTGAATTTTATTTAGACTTCAATATTCTGGATCTGCAAATATTAAACAAATATTAGAAAATAATATGAAATTATAATAGATAAGTCCACCGCTGTGGTCTCGAGGTAGCGTGCTGCCTTGTCACGCAGCGGGCCCGGGTTCGATCCCCGGTCGGGACAGTTTTTCTGGGTGAGGTTTTTATCGGAGTTTTTCTTCACCTGTAAGAGAAATGCCAAGAAAACTTTAAGGCCCAAACGGTCCCCGAAACCATATGGCCATCATCATCATCCTTCACCGGTGTAGAAAGCAACGGGAAGCTACCACATCTACAGTTCCCTAGTAAAGCTGCAAGCATAGCGTGAAAATGCTATGATTGCAGTGAAAGACCTGCCCTCGGTCAGAATTACTATGGACGGATAATATATAAAAAGCGATAATATGGAGATGAATAAAGAACTTCACTCCTTTTATCATGTATAGGAAATGTACAATTTGATATGCTGTAAAAATATTAAATAAATAGTGTAATTTATTTAACTTGGTTATCAAGTATCATTTTAAATTTCACAAAATAAAGAAAATATTAACATTTTAACAAGAAAGGGCCTTCTCTATAGTTAAATATGCCTAATATGAGTATAATTGTATTACAACCATATTAACTGATTAAAATTTATCTGATGCTGTTAATAGATTGAACCATTAAAATAAATAAAAATGCCGATATGGAATTTGCATTGTTCGTTTCAGATCACTAAAATTAACTTTCACGCGTCTCAATTATAAAGACAAAAAAAAAATAACAAAAAAGTACAGTGTACAAATTATTATTTTTTGTATTTAAATGTGGAAAATTCTGTTATAATTCTTTCAAAGCAAATGATTATACAAATTATATTGCTGATATGAGTTCTATTTTTAAACTAAACAATCGAAAGAAATCTCTTACAATGCGCGAAATCTTACTTTATGACTGATTGTTTGCACGTGGCGCACATAGTACAGCGTTGTCATACGCATTTTCACTATGTTGGTTTCCAATAACGCTACACCCAATAATAATTTTATTTTACACTACAGGTTATACATACTTAATCACATATACTCCATGGCAATTGTATTTTTTTATACAAGGAACTTCATACGATTTAAAACTTTTTGCAATTAATAAGCATGACTCTGTTTCACAAAGTGAATGCTAGTACAATGTGGCAACATCGCACAACGAATCCCAGATAATGCGACACACATGTCATATCAAAGGTCAAACTAATGCGTGAACCTTTCACGTTCAAGGACTCCCACACACACATTTTCTAACACATAAGAACCGCGCTCTTGTTTTTAATTCCACTCACTTAATAACATACATATTGAAGAATCGCATAATGAGGAATTATTTAAATGCCATTAATACAAATATAAAAATGTAATTAATATAATTAACGTAATTACTTTACAAGACAATGCCGTTAATACTTTTTTGTTAGTTCCGTACCGAAAACGTAGAATCCCAGAGGAAATTTGGATCCATCAATTATCGTATTGTGTACAATAATTTTTGTATGTTTTATGTGACTGACTGTAGCTTGCCCTTAATAATTATAGGGTGCATTTTAATTATCTAGAATATTATAATACAATTATTAGTATTACATTTATAATTAGGAAGGACCGAAATATGGTATAACAAAAGAGTCGGTGAAACAAAACAAATTTGTACAGTGAAATCGTAAAACAAAATTTCTTTTCATTTTGCATGTGTTTTCAGGTTTCTACTATTAATTTAGATCAAAATAATCCGTATTTCAAACATTAACTTCTATAATCGGAAAATTTCATCTGCAAAAAAAAATATCGAAAAAATTACTCCTGCACTAATTTCAAAATTTTCACATCGGTATGACATTTTCATGCAATTACTCCACATTTAAATCCTTCCGCTGACTGCCTTTTAGCTCAAATTGTCACAGAAGAAGGGCCAGTAATTATTTTATGAAACAGCCGAGTTGAACAGTCTACCAGATTTCCTAAACCATGTTTATGTTAGTAGACAGCGGAGTCCAGCAAGCAAGTGACTGCGTTATGCGTATTAGCAATATAAGTGAGGAGACAAAAAGTCAGTCAGTCACGGGACTCCAGCGGGAAAAATAATGACTTTACAAGAAAATGTCATCTATACTTTTTTTTATTTGTGTACCGATAACGTAGAATCTAAGAGGAAATTTTAATCCGTCAATTAGTATGTTGTGTACGGTAATTTTTATCCGTTTTCTGTGACTGACTGACCATAACTTACCATTAACAACTATAGGACACATTTAAGGTATATAGAATATTAGAATCAAATTAATATTGTTTAATTTACGACCAAGGAGGACCAAAGTATGGTTTAACAAAATATTTTGTGAAATAAAACGAATTCATACGACCAAATCATTAAACAAGAAATTGGTAAAATTTTGCATATTTTTTCAAGTTTGGAATATGACAAGTTCTACCGCTATTATTAGATTAAAATAATGCACATTTGAAACATTTTCTTATAAAATTATAAAATTTGATATTTACAGATATATATTACATCAACAAAATTATTCCTGCGTCAGTTTCAAAATTTTAACCTCGGCATGACATTTTCATGGAATCGCTCTATAACAATTTATACATTAAGATATAAGAATTCTAGAATGCATATGGCTCCAGATTGTATATATAGTGCACGAATGTAACCAGATAGTGCTTGCGGGAGATGATATAAAACATTTGTAACAAATGATTATACCAAAAAAGACACTGTTTGCACTTTCTGAATCGTATTATTTCCCAGGAATTCACGTTCCAGAAAAATATAACTGACATATTTACTTCATAAGACATTAGAAATTAATTAATAACCTATAATGCTGGTTCATTTTTTCTCCACTAGGGTGCATTCTTACAATATTGCGATCCTTTGGCAATAAATAATATGATATTTTTGCAGTAACGAACAATTGAAACATAACAAACGTTTCTAATATGTTTTCAAACATTGCCGTTCATATTAAATATATAAATATTTTAAAATAACTATATTTAAATAATGATTTGCGTGTAAACAGCTTAATTTTATTCGTTAAATAGTCCTAACAAATGCCACTCTTGATTCTTAAATTCTCAAGATAAATTCACTCCTCACTTGGTGAGTTATGAATTATCGATAATTTTGGAAATCACTCGTGGCATTACTTACGAAAAAAAGGGGTTCTTGCACACAAAAGCGAACTTTTCGAGGAGAGGAAGAGAATCTTCCATATGTGATGTATCGTACTGAACACGCCTATTGTACGAATCTTTCTCAAACTTTAAACGGTGTAAAATACATGTTAAGCTATATTATTCCTCTGGAATTTCACAAACTCAATATTGTTCTCGCATGAATTGTATACTACAGATTTTTTTTACTTTGAGAAATGAATGATGGGTTTTCTTTAACTTTATTTGAGGAAATCGGAACATACGTTTGACCACATAATTGTTTGTCCTTTTTTTTCATAAAAAATATAAAGGCATGGTGTTAAGTCGGTAAATGTTCAGTCTGAACTTTACGTTACATATTCATCCATCCTTAGTAATTCAGCCCTAGGGCAGGTCTTTCACTGCAATCATAGCATTTCCATGCTATGCTTTGCAGCTTTACTATGTCATTGTAGGTGTGGTAGCTTCCCGTTGCTTTCCACAACGTTACATATAAGATCATATATTCTACACACACACAAACAACACATTTTGGAACAATGGAATCCTTATAAAATATTTTATAATAATTTTTAGATATCATAATGATACTTATATGCAATTCAATTAATTTTTTTTTAATTTTCGATAATTTTTAATTTTTATTTTTTAATTTCTGTACTTTGACGTCTTAGAAATGCAAGAGGAATAATAACACTGGTCGACAAGGTTTTTTTCACAAGAAATCTGATTAGTGAATCTAGTGCATTTTTTCATACTGAATTCAGATATGTAGTCAGAATTTTTCCATCAGGCACAGTTTTTTTTGTGGCAGCTACTTCTTTTGAATTGATTTTAGCATTCTCTTTGACCTGTCATAGGAACCTTCACCTTATATGTAGCGATTTTATTCAAGCTGTATTTAAGAGCTGTCCCTGATGAGCACGGTGAGCGTTTTCATCAGCAAATTTCCACAATGGAAAAGAGGTACCAAGGCAAGTGGAGTTCTAATATGCTGGCTGACTACTGTTGGACCAAGAAGAGAGATGTTCCACATGAAAAATATGTCCGAAAATCACTATCTACCACTTTCTAGGTAAGTCAGAATGAGTTAGAGTTAGATGGATTTTATGAAAAATTATAAAAAATGTAAATGAATATCACAGAAAACTCTTGCCTGATAGGAAAAAACTGAAATGATATTTAAATTTAGGATGAAAAATACATCTAAAGTCTCATATTTTTATTCTCATGAAAGAAAAAAAGTTAATTTTTGTCGACCAGTGTTATCTAATAAGTTTGAATAAGAAGACAATATGACTGTAAGAAGACAATACAATTGTTTTGTTTTATTTTGAGATGTTTGAATACCTTACGTCATAAAATAGAACCTAAAATGCATGGTTAAAGGAGTTCAGTAACTCCTACTATATAGCCTATGATAATTTTTTACTTAAAATGCATTTTTACCATTATTTTTTTAATCTTTGTGTGAAGAATAATACAGTTTTTTATTCATGGTTGGAGACACACCGTGCTGTAGCGTAGTTAGTTAATACCCTACAAGCTGGATGTCGATGGTTAGAGTCCCGGCAAGTTCAGGATTTTTGAACTGGCCTGAACTTTCTGGCGATACAGTGGTACAGTATCAACTCAACCTCTAATGAAAATGAGAACCAGAAACTTGTTCTTGGGGTAAAGCCCGACACGCAGGGCTGACAACCAGGTTAATATCTCGAGTGGATTGTCTGGAAAGATGGGAACCGTAACCTCCCATCACCCCATGGGGCTCTAGTGGGATCACTGGACTTTTTATTTAAGTTTTCATTAAATAAATGAGATATTTATGTAAACATAAAATAATATTCAATATACTATTATGTGCAAATCCATTATTAATCACATATTATTGAAATCCTTATTCTAAATTATGTAGAAGAATTTGTTTGAAAAGTAATTTTAAAACTTGGACCAAATCCAATCAGTAAAGTGATCCTACTACAGGCCTCAGGAGGTCTTTGGGTTAGTAGGAGGTTAAGGCTCCCACTTTTTCTAGACAATCGGCACTTGATGTCAGCCAGGTTGTCAGCCCTCGTGACGGCCGCCTTTACACCAGAAAAAGCGTCCGGTACTCATTTCCGTTAGAGGCTAGTGGGAAGTGAAAAAGATTCACTTTATCTCTAGTAGTTTTCTTAGGTTCCTTATAAATTACTAAATAATTATTAATTATAAAATTATTTGTCTTAATGTAAATTTTGATAATTATTATGACGGCGCAGCAATTTCTACAAGGCTGGCCGCCTGGTGATACGATTTCGGACTTCCTAAATATTTGTTTCAAATACAACTATCTGAGCCACCTCACTAAGAAATAATACAGGGTGACCCATTCAAACCTCCCACATTTTAATTAATCATAACTAACAAAGTATGCGAAATGAGGCCGGTATTAAATGAAACAGAAATTCAAAGAATTTTCATTGCCACACACTAAAACACCTCTATATGTGCACCATTAGTAGCACGAATAATATCAAGCCTGTATTCGATTTCGTGCCACGTTCTGTCCAACATGTCCATTGGTACTGTTACAATTGTGTCAAAGATACGGGTTTGTAAATCATGAAGATCTTGTACTGGATTCGCAAACACACGGTCTTTTACATACCAGAAAACAGTTTTTGCTCGTTACTGAGGAGTCGCCATTTTGTTTTATGTCATTATTGTCCAACATGCGACAGATGAATTAACTGCAACAATGAAAACAAAAACTCTTTGAGTTTCTCTTTATTTTAATACAAACCTCATTTCAGAATTCCACATACTTTTAGAGTTATGATTAATTAAAATGCGGGAGGTTTGAATGGGACACGGTGTATTATTTTGATGTAGAGCATATAGGGATATGATTAAAAATAATATTATCATATTTTAACCGAAAACAACATCAGAACGCAATACTTACATGTTCACTTAGTCCTGCAAACTAATTATTCAGTCAGATTACCTGGAAAAGAAACAAAAGTGAGTTAAATAATTATTTGTAGATGTTACCTTAGATTTTGATATAGTAAATGAATCACTTTAATGAATGACAGTGAAAGCTGGTCGGGTTCTCTTTAATTAAAATACGTATCGAGTCTGGGTCTTGTAAGTCATTAGTCTCTATTTTAAGATTAGATAATAAGTCCAATTTATCTGCTATAAAACTGTTTCACTATCTTAGAGAATTCTTTCGGAAGACAACTTTGGGAAAATAGAAGCGATAAACTTTGATTTATAACCATGAGACAAGCATATGTTACGTAACAGGAAAAATCAATAGATTTAATAACGATTTAGAAAAAAATGCTGGTAAAATCTCGGTTGATACATTAAAAAAATATTTTTTTCTATTCTAATTTGAAATACATCTATTATTCAAGAGTATCTGTATCAAACTTAAAGTAACTTCAATACAGATTGTTTTTTCCACAAATAACCATTCGTTCTATAGAATTCAGAAGGAATGAAGCTAATGAGGTTGTTCTATGTTGTTTTCATGACAAGATTTTTGAAAAAAAAATCTACGGATCCTATCTAATAGATACCGAAAACGACGATCACCAAAACGTATATATACGTATATTTCGATGTTAAAATTAAATGTTTGACATTGAGTAATGCAATATTAATATGACATAAGAAAAATAAATGCTTGGACGGAATTTGAAGCTGGTTTGCCATATATATATATTTTTCGATGTTATACAGTAATTAAATTTTTTGACAATGAGCAATTCAAGCTAATATGATATGGAAATAAATATTTGGACGGGATTTGAACCCGAACCTCTGGATTAATACTCCACTGCGCTACCAATTACACGACCAAACAAATCTAGTACAAATTATTCTTTATATATATATATATATTCTCTATTATTACGAGAAGTAGCGGGAACTCGGTCTCCACTGCCATCAAGTAGTTCCTATAACAAGTAAGCAAATTAAATACAATATGTTTACTCTATAGCAGTGGTACCTCATTATTTCGATGTAATAAACTAAATGTTTTGACATTTAGCAATGCAAGCTAACATCACACGAAAAGAAAAATAAATGCTCCTGTTCAAGCATTTATTTTTCTATTATATGTGTGTGTGTGTCTGTGTGTGTGTGTGTCTGTGTGTGTGTGTCTGTGTGTGTGTGTCTGTGTGTGTGTGTGTGCAGGTTAAGTTTGTTAATCGGCCAATGTACCCAATTGCCTCACGATGCTGGGTGGGCACCGGTCCCATACTGGCCGAAATACCATGAGAAAATTTCTTCCTCCATGGAGACTCGAACCAGCGCAAGTCCCGTAGCTCTGCGCCAAGGCTTCCTACCTTAACCGCTCGGCTACGGCGCGGGACGAATTCAAATATGATACGGCTTTTCTCCATCACGCAAAGTTTCCGAGAGACGCAAACACTTTAATATTTTCTACATTTGTAACTACACAATATTCGAACATTCGGACTCACCTAGAAAGTAAGAAATGACGATTTTCTGCTATATTTCGCCTGTGGAGCATCCTTCTTGATGGTCCAACAATAATCGGGCAGCATATTAGGATTCCATTTACCTTGATATCTCTTTTCCATGGCTGAAATCTCCTGATGAAAGTGTTCCCCGTGCTCATCGCTCACTGCGGCAAGATTTTCCGGGAAGAAATCTAGGTTTATTAAAAAATAGTTATTTTAATCCATTAATCGAAATTGAAATAAAAAAATGTGGGTTATGGAGAAATTCCGAATACATGTTTGAAAACACGATAAAAAACTGCATTAAGTACAACTATTGGTACTCATGAGACAAAAATCATGTTGACCAGTGTTATCGTTACTCACTCAGGGTCAATTTCACCAATAGAGGTAACTGTATTACGACAGTGTATAATGCATAGCTTGAACTGGCGTAATACAGTTACCTCTGTTGGTGAAACCGACCCCAAGGCTAGCATCTAAACACACCACCGCGCCGTACTCATACATCATTGTCATAATTAGGCCCTATACGGTCCTTGGAGAAATCTTTTAAGTCAGCCTTAATACAATAATCACATTTATACTTTCATTTTTGTTTCACACACTGTATTTTTTACGTTGTCGTTAATAAATATCAACAACACATCACGCCTACGTCGAAATTTTCAAATCAGCTAATTTTATACCGATTTCTAGATAACGTTCCATTTGGATAACGTGTGCAAAGATAATGATGACCAATTTAACAATGGATTTCTACGTCTCTTCCACCTTATGTCAGAGGCTGCCAAAATTAATCTTTCAGAAACTGATGTTTTTATTAACTAACATATACATCTCACTAATAGTATTTTTATGTAATATATATATATATATATATATATATATATATATATATATATATATTATTTTATTTTGTGCAAATAGTATTAAGATTTACATGGTCTTTATAGGAAGCCAGATATAATAAGAACAGTTAAGTCTCGTAGACTGCAAAGAGCAGGACATGTTGCACGTATGGGGAATGAAAGACTTGCATGGAAGCTTCTTGTAGGAAAGCCAGAGGGAAAACGCCCAGTTGGTAGACCAAGAATGAGGTGGAAGAATAACATTACCTATGATTTGAGGGAAGTAGATTATACAGGGAATGATTGGAAAACATTAGCTCAGGATAGGTATGTATGGAGAGCTTATGTCCGCGCGGCCATGAACCTACGGTTTCGATAGTGCCAGTGAGTAAGTAAGTAAGTATTAAGATTTATTAATATGTCAACATAATACATATATATATATATATATATATATATATCCATACATAGTAATTCTGCCCGAGGGTAGGTCTTTCACTGCAATTATAGCATTTTCATGCTATGATTTGCAGCTTTACTAGGGAATTGTAGGTGTGGTAGCTTCCCGTTGCTTTCCACACCGGTGAAGGATGATGATATGATCCATCCATCCATAGTAATTCTGCCCGAAGGCAGGTCCTTCACTGCAATCATAGCATTTTCATGCTATGATTGCAGCTTTACTAGGGAATTGTGTAGGTGTGGTAGCTTCCCGTTGCTTTCCACACCGGTGAAGGAGGATGATGATGATGAAAATGATAATGGTTAGGATGATAATGATATGGATGATTGCCATATGATTTCGGGGACCGTTTGGGCCTTAAAGTTTTCCTGACATTTGTCTTACAGGCGAGGAAAAACCCCGATAAAAACCTCACCAAGAAAAACTGCCCCGACCGGGGATCGAACCCGGGCCCGCTGCGTGAAAAGGCAGCACGCTACCTCGAGACCACAGCGGTGGACATGATATGATAATGATAAGAATGATGATGATGATGATGATGGCCATATGATTCCGGGGACCGTTTGGGCCTTAAAGTTTTCCTGACATTTGTCTTACAGGTGAGGAAAAACCCCGAGAAAAACCTCACCCAGAAAAACTGCCCCGACCGGGAATCGAACCCGGGCCCGCTCCGTGACAAAGCAGCACGCTACCTCGAGACCATAGCGGTGGACACACACACACGCGCATATATATAATCCCGTCCAGGCATTTATTTTTCTTATCATACCATATATATATATATATATGTTATGATAAGAAAAATAAATGCCTGGACGGGATTCGAACCCGGATCTCTGAGTCTGTACCTCAGCGTGATATCCATTACACTACCAGGCGAATCCAATTCAAACACTTATTTTTCTTATATATGTATTATACTCTCCATTATTACTAGATGTCGCGAGAACACTGTCTTCACTGCCATCTAGTAGCTGACTATATCAAGTAAGCAAATTAAAGAGAATATTTATTTTACTTTATAGCAGTGACGCTTTATCGATGTTATAATTAAATCTTTAACATTGAGCAATGCAAGCTTAATATGGTATGATAAAAAAAAATATATATAATACATATATATATATGTATATATATATACACACACGCATATGATATGAAAAGGAAAATGAATGTTTGAGTTGGGATTTGAACCCGAGTCTCTAAACTCTGCACGTTTAGCGCTCTAACAAACTGAACTAATCAAGTAATCCAAAACAAACACATATTTTTCATATATATGTAGTATTCTGAATTCACACAAGAGGTAGCGGGAAGTCGATCCAACTGACATCTAGTGACCACAATAACAGGTAAGCACATTTTTAAAGAGAATATTTACTTCATAGCAGTAACGCTTGTATATTTATATGTTATAACTATATTTTTGACATTTGACAATGAAGGCAAATATGATATGAAAAGAAAAATGAATGCCTGAGTGTATATATATATATATATATATATATATATATATATATATATTGATCTACATTAGGATGTACGGGGAGAGACAGACATATATATGAGAGAAATGTAATATGTGTGAAAGAAATTTAGTAATTCTTTAGTGTGTCAGTCAAAAGTGCTGAGATTTAATTCATTGAAATAAAGCAATAATTAACTTAACAGGCTGCGTTGAAGTAACCCGACGTTTTCTGAGACACGAGTCTTACGATGTAGTCAGTTCTTGTCAAATTTAGTTTGTAGGTTACAAAATATCTCTGTGAAACTTATAAAATATGACAAGAAAATTATAATGTGGGGATTTAGGCAGGTTCTTTCAAGTTTAAATCCCACAGTTTCATATTTCATTCATCCCTTATCACAGGGACTTTTGTTCTCAAAGTGAAAAGTATGACACACGGAGGGCTGGATGTAATTATAAATATGCTAGTTATCATTTGGCTCGTCACGAAGGATGAACAGGTATGAGCACAACAAAAAAGAGATCATTAACTGTAAAAATTACCTCCCGTAGAGAATTTTTTCTCTTTTGTCCCTACGCCGTAATGAATGTTTTCATTCTATCTAATTATAGAGCCTTAGTTTAATAGAACGCAGGGAAAGCCTGTGAATATTAGTCTATTTCCATCTTGCAAGATCTTAATTCCTTGAGTTATGTATCGTCTTAGAAAACAAGAGACGCCCTCTTTATATTATGATACCATTGAAACTGGTATTGTTTTATACGCTCACGTCTCACAAAGACAGAAGCGATCATAATAGTTTATTACGATGCGAGGTTGGGAAGTTGTTTTTACAGAATCGAGGAAAATGTTTAAAAATGGAGGATAGCGAGGTTTTTAATTTTCGAGATTCTGTAAAACACTTCACAATCGTGCGTTGTCATTACTTTTTGCGCGATGATGTTTTCAAAATAATAAATAATAGTAAAATAATACAATCTTTGTTGGAAATATTTGCGCTCATTATAAACAATTGACTGACGTTAATAATGTGTGCATTGTGTATTAGTTGAAACAACAGGAGGCCGTTAGGCCAATGTAGTGATAAAATAGCGGCAAGTACGTATTTATTGTTATATATTGTTTAAAATCAATTTCAGCTCGGTTAAAATTTATTTCGTATAATGTATATTAACACTACCTTTTGAATATATTTTTGTATATACGTTGTTTATAGTATACGTAAGGGCAGTGGTTTTATTTCTCACACGCGTGTTTGTAATATGTAATAGGCCTACTACAGTATAGTTATTTTTATTACAGTATAGTTATTTAGGTTGGCAATCCCGAAATATAGGAAGTTGATCTTTCAATCATGGTCATCATTGCTGAAAGTACGAGAAAACGTACTATCGAGCAAAAAATAAACCTATTGTAGAAACATTTAGAAGAGTGTCATTCAAATTCTGTCCTCCTTTGAAAAAGCATTTTTTTCACTATTTTCTAGTCATGCAATCAGTGGTATAGGTTTAAGACATTAATTTAATTTCTTTAACTGGCGATTCGTCTTATTCAGGATTAATATATCATTTAAAGTTCATCCTCATACACAGTGGGAGAAATTAACATTATAGATACTTAGGTTGTTTAGAGAGTAATTATTAGATAGGCTAACAAAACATTTGTCATGAAACATGTCATTTCATTAGTACATTTATAGCAATTTCCGCCTTTATAAGATTGGAAGAATGATAGCTGATCATTTCGAATGATTAACTTTATAAGATTGGAAGAATGATAGCTGATCACTTCGAATGATTAACTTTATAAGATTGGAAGAGTGATAGCTGATCACTTCAAATAATTAACTTTATAAGATTGGAAGAATGTTAGCTGATCATTTCGAATGATTAACTTTATAAGATTGGAAAAATGATAGCTGATCACTTCGAATAATTAACTTTATAAGATTGGAAGAATGATAGCTGATCATTTCGAATAATTAACTTTATAAGATTGGAAGAATGATAGCTGATCATTTCGAATGATTAACATTATAAGATTGGAAGAATGATAGCTGATCACTTCGAATAATTAACTTTATAAGATTGGAAGAATGATAGCTGATCATTTCGAATAATTAACTTTATAAGATTGGAAGAATGATAGCTGATCATTTCGAATAATTAACTTTATAAGATTGGAAGAATGATAGCTGATCATTTCGAATAATTAACTTTATAAGATTGGAAGAATGATAGCTGATCATTTCGAATGATTAACATTATAAGATTGGAAGAATGATAGCTGATCACTTCGAATAATTAACTTTATAAGATTGGAAGAATTATAGCTGATCACTTCGAATAATTAACTTTATAAGATTGGAAGAATGATAGCTGATCACTTCGAATAATTAACTTTATAAGATTGGAAGAATGATAGCTGATCACTTCGAATAATTAACTTTATAAGATTGGAAGAATGATAGCTGATCACTTCGAATAATTAACTTTATAAGATTGGAAGAATGATAGCTGATCACTTCGAATAATTGGAAGAATTATAGCTGATCACTTCGAATAATTAACTTTATAAGATTGGAAGAATGATAGCTGATCACTTCGAATAATTAACTTTATAAGATTGGAAGAATGATAGCTGATCACTTCGAATAATTAACTTTATAAGATTGGAAGAATGATAGCTGATCACTTCGAATAATTAACTTTATAAGATTGGAAGAATGATAGCTGATCACTTCGAATAATTAACTTTATAAGATTGGAAGAATGATAGCTGATCATTTCGAATGATTAACTTTATAAGATTGGAAGAATGATAGCTGATCACTTCGAATAATTAACTTTATAAGATTGGAAGAATGATAGCTGATCATTTCGAATGATTAACTTTATAAGATTGGAAGAATGATAGCTGATCATTTCGAATGACTAACTTTATAAGATTGGAAGAATGATAGCTGATCACTTCGAATGATAAACTTTATAAGATTGGAAGAATGATAGCTGATCATTTCGAATGATTAACTTTATAAGATTGGAAGAATGATAGCTGATCACTTCGAATAATTAACTTTATAAGATTGGAAGAATGATAGCTGATCATTTCGAATAATTAACTTTATAAGATTGGAAGAATGATAGCTGATCATTTCGAATAATTAACTTTATAAGAATGGAAGAATGATAGCTGATCACTTCTAATAATTAACTTTATAAGATTGGAAGAATGATAGCTGATCACTTCGAATAATTAAGTTTATAAGATTGGAGGAATGATAGCTGATCACTTCGAATGATTAACTTCATAAATTTATTTTTTCCAAATTATTTTATAATACATCACTAACTTCCAGCCACTCTGCTAAGGTTTTCGGTGGTTTCCCTTGGCTTTAAGACAAATGTCGGAGTGGTTTCCTAGAGTCCACCAATAAATTTCACTCCCCAAAAATTTTCCAAAATTCAAAATTCCGCAAGAGATCAGCATAACCTGAAAGGAGCCGTTTCTGACTTCGCCAGCAGTTGTCCTCCCTTTCTTTTTCCTTTGGTGCTTGGCGGAGGCGGTTTCGGTCTTCCTCTTGGCGACTTAGAACAACCAGAACATCAAATTAAGACAATTTGCGATTACCAGCTTTTAAGGATTGTTAATGTCCGATCGCTGGTCCTTTGTTTCCTGATCTGCGGCTAGTAACGATCGGCAGTAAATAATCACTCAATCGTCAACATGTCTATATTAAAGGGCTGACCCTAATGCAGCCTGAAGGGACAGGTCACGGGATCATTTGGCGTGTATGGGCACTTGAATGTGGTCCTGCTCTCCAACACATAGTCTAGTCTAGTCTAGTCTAGTAATTACTTTGAAATATTTATGATTCCACCGCTGTGGTCTCGGGGTAGCGTGCTGCCTTGTCATGCAGCGGACCCGGGTTCGATTCCCGATCGAGACAGGCTCGTGGGTGCGGTTTTTTTTCCGGTGTTTTTCGTTACCTGTAAGACAAATGTCAGGAAGCTTAGAGCTCAACGGTCCCTTAAAATCGTCCGGCCATCATCATCATCATCATCCTCATCATCCTTCACAGGTGTGGAAAGCAATGGGAAGCTACCACACCTTTAATTCCCTAGTAAAGCTGCAAAGCATAGCATGAAAATGCTATGATTACAGCGAAAGACCTGCCCTGGGGCAGAATTACTATGGATGGATGGATATTTATGATTTTTTCCAATAAATATAATTATATATTTTCCTTATTTTCAAGTTACTGGTATCTGAAAGTATTCACGGTGCTAGATAATACTAGTATTGTTATTGTACTTTAGCATATCGATTTTATTTAGCATTCTTACCCAGATTCCGAATATTTTTATACAAGAATAGGATTGTAGTATCGGCCACGGTGGGCTAGTGGTTATGTTTCTTGCCTCTATTTCCGAGGGACGCGGGTTCAAACTCGTCAGTGTCGATAGATTTTTAGAATGGAAAAATCCAAGAGATAAGTCCTCCGGGAGGGACTATAAGCCGTAGGTCCCGACTCTGAATATTTTTAGGCTCGTTAAAGAACCGCAAGCCTGAATAAGACGGTTTCTGTGCAAAATTTAACCGACCTTCACTAGTCCAAGTAATACTTTAGTTGCCTGCTAGATGTCTCATTGACGCGATGTGCTAACCACATGTAACTCGTTGACATCCGTAGGCAAACAAACGTAACTAAATTAAGCATGGTTAAAAAACTCCCTCTGGGGAGCACCCATGTTCCCACGAGGAACGAATGGGGCATAGTCAGTAAGTCAGGATTCAGTACTGTCTACTCGATTTTAACAGATTACTGTTGTAAACGTTATCAGCAGAGCGAGGATATTTATTTATTAAGTGAAAGACCAGCGTAAAAGCTAACAAACAATTTAAGCACTTTAATCTGTGAAAGAATTGAACGCCCAAAAATAAATAGTAAGTTCTGAAATTCTGAAGTAAATGTGTACAGCTAATTAGTACATAATATATGTTGATTGCACTGGAAAGCGTGTTTGTTGTTGCATGGAATATTCGTTAAAATCAATATGGCTATCACGTCTTCATGCTACATATATGGTTAAATACCATAGAAAATATATTGAAATAATCGTTAGAAAAAAATGTAACAGTTATTGTAAATGGTAGGAAGTAATATGAAGAAAGGAACCCTAAGAATAAAATTTGACACGAGTTTATGAAGGAATTAAAAAAAATCGCGTCACAGGTTGTAAAGTTTTGCCTACATTTGTATAAATTTTGAAACAACCTCGTCAATAGCTTCATTACTTCAGAATTAGTTAATAATAACATAATTGTAATACGTGTTAATCCAATACTAAAGAAAGGTTGGTTTTGTCTTGAAAATTAGAAGTATGTTAGGAAATTGTCTTGTTTCCTCTTCTTGTAGCTCGCGCAGAGCCACAACTCCCGGAATTCTAATTACATAAATGGGGGAAGGTTTATTATAAAGTAAAGACTTACGCATACACTGCTCCATGTTAAACAAGTATGGAGATAGCAGGGCTGTACCAAAGTGGCCAATTACCCAGAATGCAATTTAACCTTGTGTTATTATACAAAATATTACTGAGCTTCCTAGGGAAAGGAGCTTAGTCTGCCGACGTCGGTACAATTTCTTTAAATTCAAGACAAAATTCAAGGTGTACTTGTTATCGCTGCAGAATTCCTTTTAAAGTTTAACGGTACCTCTAGAATACAAATTATGTTGTTGGCTTAATAAGAATTTCAAATGTCATTCAAAAACATCTGCACTCTATTCGTAATCATGGATTAAATAAGAACTGCGATGCAAATGGTTACTTATACGGTCTGCTTTTTTCTAATGCCACCAGAATGTCTTATGACATTTCTGGTTTTCTCCCCTAGCATTGGCGGCATTGTAATCCATTTCTTAGGTTGGGGTACCTGAAAGGCGGAGTTACGTTACCCCGATGATATCCATTCATAGTAATTCTGCTCGAAGGCAGGTCTTTCACTGCAATCATAGTATTTTCATGCTATGTTTTGCAGCTTTACTAGGGAATTACAAGTGTGGTAGCTTCCCGTTGCTTTTCACACCTGTGAAGGATGATGGTGATGATGATGGCTGAATGATTTTCGGAGACCGTTGGGCCCTAAGCTTCCTGACATTTGTCTCACAGGAAAAACCCCGAAAAAACCTCACCTAGGAGCCTGTCCCGACCGGGAATCGAACTCGGGTCCGCTGCGTGACAAGGCAGCACGCTACCTCGAGACCTCAGCGGTGGACCCCGATGATATGATGGGTGATAAATGGTAATGAAGTATCAGGAGAGTTCTTAACATAAACTTAACCTAAATTCCAGACCATGGGCAAGGACAGGAATTCCCTTTAAAGAAAAATTCCTATGGTTTGACCGGGAATCGAACCCGGGACCTCATGAACTGTAGTCAGAAACGCTGACCACTAACCCATGAGGCTCATCCTGATACAGTTAGTAAAAACATAAACAATTATTTCATAAATGCATAATGGGAAATTACGTATGAGGTTTTAAATCAATTAAAATTAATTGAACAAGTCGTACCTCACCTCACATATCGAGGTGTTGGCTTGAAGAACACGAAGTATGAGGTGAGATATGACTTGTTTAATTATTTTTTTAATTAAGCAACTAAATTTATATTTTTAATATATATCGGCATATGAAACAAACAAAAAATAATTTTGCCATCTCATACTTATTTTTTTTAATGAAAATGTTTTAAGATTTATAAAATCAGAATCCGTATTTACAGTTTTATTTGCATTCCGCTATATGTAATATACTTATTTTGAAGTAAAGTTTTTGAATGATACAATTTGTAAGATCACCATGCAAGTTGAGTTTGTAGTGAACGTGTAAATAAATACAAATGAAAATAATTAAAATGTTTATCAAGAGAAAAATTGCGGTCATCATGTTTCAGAATATGTGATATTTTATGTAATTAAATTTTTAAAATAATATTTCAGAAAATCATTGAGATTACTACATTAAATACATGGTAAAAATTTACCTTTTTGCGTGATAGTACGTTTTGTCGTACTTATAGCAATGGCGACCATGATTGTAAGTTCAACTTCCTACATTTCCGGGTTGCCAACCTAAATAACTATACTGTAATATTACATATTACAAACCCCGTGTGGAAAGTAAAACCACTGCCCTTTATGTATACTACGTACAATGTATATACTGAAAATATCCAAAAGGTAGTGTTAAATAAACATTATACGAAACAAATCGTTGCATTTTAAATGAACTGAAATTTATTTGAAACAATATAATAAAACAGTAAATACGTATTTGCCGCCATTTTATGACAGATTTAGTATCACGGCCTGCTGTAATCTCAACTAATAAACATTGTCCACACTGTTGACGTTAGTCAGTTGTTTATAATGAACAGTAATAATTCTAACAAAGATGTTGATATTTTACTATTATTTATTATTTTCAAAACACCATCGCGCAAAAAATAATGCACAACGCACGTTTCTGAAGTGTTTTATAGAATCTCGGTAATTAGATATTTTCCTCGCTTGCGTAAAAACCAATTTCCAACCTCGCATCGTAATATACTATTTTAATGAAAATGTTTCAAGATTCATAAAATCAGAATTCGTATTTACAGTTTTAGTTTCACCCACTATGTGCAATATAGGCCCTACTTGTTTTGAAATGGAGCTCTTGAACGATACAACTTGTACAATCACCATGCAATTGAGTGCAATTGTAGTGAACTTGTAAATAAATACAAATGAAAATAATTAAAATATTTATGAATAAAAGAATTGCGGTCATAATATTTCAGAAAATGTTGATAATTTTTGTAATTAAACTTAAAAAAACATTACAGAAAAAGTTGAGATTATTGTATTAAATACATGATAAAAAATGTACCTAATACCCCTAGTTTTTTCAACTAACAAAAATAAAATCTTCGTAGGCCTTTCGGTTTTTATCGAATTTCAGCTTTCTATCGATTATTAATCGGGGGCACGCCGTAGCTTAGTGGTTCAGGCGCTGTGCTACAAGCCAGAAGGTCGAGGGTTCAAGTCCCGGTGGGGTCAGGATTTTTAAACTGACCCAAATCTTCTGGCGGCACTATGACCCTGGGGTTGACTCAGCCTCTAACGGAAATGATTACCAGACGCATGTTCTGGGGGTAAAGGCGGCCGTCACGCAGGACTGACAACCCGGCTGACATCAAGTGCCGATTGTCCAGAAAAAGTGGGAGCCTTAACCTGCTACTACCCGAAGGGCCTCCTGAGGCCTGTAGTGGGATTACTTTAAAAAAATCGATTATTAATCATGATTTTCAGAGAGCGGAATCTGTTCCACAATGTCGGTAGTTGATATGAGCGTAAGTGATCTAACGTGTGGTGAAATGCCACCGAAAACGAAAACAAATGTGCATGCGATAGAACAATCTATGCCTTAAAACGTTTCATTATCTTGTAAGCAATGCATAACCTAAGTAAATATTATTGTATTATGCTTCCTAATGTTTATATTACAGACGAATCGCTCGATAGGTATGCAGACATGTGATACACCCATCCCATCTCTTTCCGATCATTCTAGTATAGCCAATACCAGTACAAGTAATTCATCGGCATTGTGAAACAAATTCCGCTCTATAATGCATTGTGGAACAAATTCCGCTCTATAATGCATTATGGAACAAATTCCGCTCTATAATGCATCGTGGAACAAATTCCGCTCTATAATGCATTGTGGAACAAATTCCGCTCTATAATGCATTGTGGAACAAATTCCACTCTATAATGCATTGTGGAACAAATTCCGGTCTATAATGCATTGTGGAACAAATTCCGGTCTATAATACATTGTGGAACAAATTCCGCTCTCTAATGCATCGTGGAACAAATTCCGCTCTCTAATGATTATAAATGTCAACTTATCAGCTAATCTGTTTCTAATATCCAACAGATCGCTGAAGCTGGATAAAAAGACAGAAAGACAGGCGAAAGATACAATTCCTCTGCTTCTTATACAACACTTTGTCCACATCACCGTTTATATTTCTACTCGCTTCCATTCGCTATCCTTCCACCATAACTTGAACACACGATCGAGAGAACATTTAATTCTACCTGTTCCTCTACATCGAACATCTCACTATTCCTCATCCTCCCTCATTTCAGCCACCCAACTCTGGAATTCCCTCCCCTCGTATATCAAGGACTGCCCGATTCAAAAACAGTTAAAGAAAAAGCTCATTACATATTTCCTTAGACAATGTATAACGTGTTCCATGTATACTTTTATTGGTTCTCTATATATTAAACTTCCTTTACCAAGCCAATTACATAATTAAATTATAGTTTTATTATTATTATTATTATTATTAATATTATTATTTTTACTATTTTTCTTTCTTTCCCTTGTCAAATTTATTGTGTAGTTTATAATTACCTATTACGTATAATTTATCATAACTCTTATTGTTTGTATAATTTAACCCTGGTGAAGTGGAGGAGAAGACCCTACAGTATTAACTCCATCAGGTGAAATAAATAAATAAAAATCCGAAAGGTTTACAAATATTTAAAATTCTTATAATTCAAGAAGATTGAGTTTTTCATGTACATTTTTTTATAATTTATTTAATTTAATAGATCGTCTTATTAAACTCTCACATCAACCTAGTTGTTTATTTAAAGCAAAATGGAATTCTATAATGTGAGCTCGAATTAATTTTTAAAAATACATTAGGAAATGTTTCTCGTCACTAAAAGTGGAGTAGAAAGCTGTGAGTGCAGACACAACGGGAATATTAATAAAAGACAGCTGATAGTGTGAGAGAGAGAATGAAAATTCATGTGGTCATCCCTGAGTTTGGCTGGAATGGTTTTAATAAGCAGATGAAAGCGCTGCTATTATTCATATTACATTGGACAGAAAGCAAGAGCTCGCCATGCTTGTTTAAAGAATGGGCGCAGTACCACTTGGCTGCCGGTGTATCCTCGAGTGGCCTGGGGATCTCCCCTGAGGATTCATCATTTCAAGGAGATTATTGTACACTATTGTAAATTTCAACTCCATCTTGTTATTAAACTCAATTAAATGCCGGTATTGCGTTTCACTAAAATCGTATACCAAGCTTCAAGGTATGTGTTCCCACAGCACAGCGTAAAGCTCTTAGATATGGCATACTCATTTGTATTCGAAGTTCTCAGATTCAGTCCCGGCCAATGTCAATTACATTTTGTCGACTGAGACAAATTCGAGAAGGTTCTATTCGGTTTCAGTTAGTATTATTATAAGTTTCTTACGATGACCATGAATTTATCCAATAAATAAAAATGAATGTTTGTTTGTTTGTTCGTATTTTATGCGTTCATCCGATTGTTATGGAGCTTTTTGCCAAATCGATACTAGTAAAATTCATGGTGATTTTCCGTTGAGGTATTAGTTCACAGTAATATAATGTATTAATAAACAACAACATCGAAGAAATAGATGAATTCGACAATAAAGGCATCTACAAATTAACATGTACAGACTGCAATAAATTCTACATTGGGAAAACTAACAGAAGCTTCAACATTAGATTCAAGGAACATTTCAGAGATTTCGTTTACAATGGAGGAAAATCAAGTTACGCAAAACATGTAATTCAAGCTGGACACCATATGCATAACATCGACAACACCCTTACAATAGTACATAGAGAAAACATTCCAATGAGAATAAATATACTGGAGGAAATCGCAATCCTAAGAGAAATCAACAGCAACCTGATTCTCAATGAATACACACCTAATCCACACAATCTTCTGTACAAAATTCTCACAACCAAGTCAGTGCTTCAACAAGGGTCAACAAGAACGGACCTAATGCATTCTGCTGATGATGGGACTAGTCTCGAAAGGCCTACTGAGTTTTAAAAGAACTTAAGTTGAGGAGACGGACCTACAAGGTAACTATATTATAGTTTTTAACCGTACATTATATTTTTGCCAAATGTTCAGGAGATTCTCAGGATGAACATATGCTATAAGACAGTTGTGAATCTCAACTCCTACACACTTAAAAATAACCCTTTTGTAGTGAAAAGCGTGAAAAAGTCCTCTTTTTAGCATTAAATGGCTTACGCTGCCTAAACCATAACAAATACACAAAATTAATATACACAGAATTGAATATATAAATGAAACTCTAAAAAATCTGGGATAGCATATGTTTATCTTTCACGGATAACTCACAATAGCTATTTTTGTATTTCATTTATGTCGAGAAGATCGGAAGAAGTAAATTCCCGGGCAAGCGTGCGCTGCCATACCGTTCATCCGATTGTTTTTTTTTTGTAAAATATTCAGGATTTTCCCGGGAAGCTTTATAGGCTATAAGAGATTATTAATGCTCATGCCTTTCATTCTTAAAAATCACCCTTTGTAGTGAAAAACGTGAAAAAGTAGCTTTTGTACGTTTGTATACAGAATTGAATATCTCAAATTCTACAAAAAAGTCCGCGACAGCATATATTTATCTTTTATGGATAACTCACAATAAACATTTTTGTCTTTCATTTATGCCAAGAAGATACGGATAAGTAGATTCCCGGGCAAGCATATCAGCGCATGGCGGGTATTCTTTTACGGATAACTCAAAATAACGAATTTTGTCTTTCAGCTTATTTATGTCAAGTACTTCGGCATTCGTAGATTCGCGGGGAACGCCGGGTAACCAGCACGGGATATCTAAAAATAATTACGATATGGCTTTAATTATAGTGATTGCTTGAATATTTAATTTTGGAAGATGGCATTTTATTTATTAACTGGATTGTATGACAGGTAGTTTGAAAATATAATTAATTCGTTTATTGGTTCTTATGTTCTTATAGCTACAATAACGAAGAGAGCAAAATTATAATTATTTTACCCTTTACATATTCAACTAAACATGAAAACACAATATTTTCGTCTGTTAGCTAATTTATTGAGCAAAGCGGGTAGTCAGCACGAATAATGATATAAATTTATAAGTATTTTTCCTTTTACTTATTGAACTAAACGCAAAAACACACTTTCATTTATTTAGGCTTAGCAGCGCACGCAGGGTATTAGCTAGGCTTATATAACAATAGCCTACAATATCTCAGGTGTAGGAGCTCAGTATTTGACCACTCGCCTCGGTGTAAAAATACGTGAGTTAACCCACAAAACAAACATGTTAGTCTTGTTTTGCGGAACCATGTTCAAATCTTGTTTCTCAGAACAATATGGCGATGTAAAAATTAAGGCACAGAACTATGTTAGTCTAAAGAACATTTTAATTTACACCTGAATTGTATTTATATCGAAGCATATTCACTCATTAAAATTCGGAACTCAAGAAAAAAAACGAAGGAACTGGTTATCGGGATTTAGTTAACGATAAATTATGAGCATGAAGTTTGTATAACATACAATAATGTAATTAAAATTTAATTACTGTAATTTAAATAATTAACCCTTAAATTCGGAATGTATCCTAGAGGATATATCAGCTGTTTTAATGGTATCAAATAGTTTTAATAAAGCAGATGATATCTAACGATAATAAATAATGGAATGTGCTTGGCATTACACAATATACAGAGTGATTCAGAAATATGGCTATACGTTTGATCGCATTTTGTGACGAAGGTATTATTATTAAAGGAAATATGATGTTATCATTGCAAAGGAAATCTTTCAAGTTACGACAATAGAACAAAACAAATCACTGTTCACGTGCAGCTTGGCGGGTTGATTTTTGTGGGCTAGCGTCGAACGCCTGCACAATTTTCTTCGTTGTTTCTGCATCTATGCTAATGCGAGACCTTTCATGAGGTTTGATTTTCTGCATCCTTTCCGTTTCCAGCAGTCGTTTTCTCCACTTCCCCACAGTCGACGGCTGCAATGCTACGTTAAACTCACGTCTTGTCCGTCTTGCGGCCTCACTATCATTAGCATACGTTATTGCCCATGCAGCAATTGTAATTTGCTGTTGAATATTCAACGCCATTTTTACTATTGACGTAAGTTCTACATTGTATTGTTTTATTCAATTTTTGTAATTTGAATAATTGTTTTTCCAACGGTAATTTCACATTTCCTGTAATGGTAATATTTTCATCACACAACGCGATCAAACGTATAACCGTTTTTATGATTCACCCCGTACGTAATAATAAAAGTTAAGCGTTATTTCTTTTCAGTGCGGTCAGCCACATTTAAATAACTGATACGAGAAATTACTGTTTTATCAATTTTAAGGTTTAAGGGATTTGGATATTTGAGAGAGTGTAGAATCATTTCGAGCTCTAATGACACTGTTTGTAATGCTGTTAACAGTTGTGACTGCAAATTCTTTATGGATTATAAAGGAAGTTAAGTCACTTACAAAAGTTCCCATACCGGTATTTATTAACAGATGAAGATTTTGTGACTTTTAAACAGATGATTACGGAAATGCTCCCTTGTCTTTTAAAAATATTTAGTTTATATTTCTTTAACCATTCGTGTTGATTTGTCACAAACTTTATCATAAGTAATGCCACGAGTGATTTCCAAATCATCGATAAATTCACGACTCACCAAGTGAGGAGTGAATTTATCTAGAGAATTCGGAAATCAAGAGTGGCGTTTGTTAGGACTATTTAACGAATAAAATTAAGCTGTTTACTCACAAATCATTATTTAAATACAGTTATTTTAAAATATGTATATATTTAATGTAAACGGCGATGTTTGAAAACAAATGAGAAACGATTGGTACGCTTAATTTGCTTCTTTTGTTCATCATTGCAACCAGATCATATTATTTATTGCCAAAGGAACGCAATATAGTAAGAATGCACTCTAGTGGAGAAAAAATGAAACATCAAAGTGTATATTTACTCTGTGACGTAAATATGACAATTATATTTTCTGGAATGTTAATACCTGGGAACAAATACATTTAATAAAGTGCAATCAGTGGTTCCTTTTTTTTTTTTTTTTTTTTTTGGTGGTACAATAAATTGCTACAAATGTTTTTATATTAACTCCCACATGCGCTGTGTGTTGACATTCATGCACTATATATATATATATATATATATATATATATATATATATATACACAATCTGGTAGCCGTATTTCTTAGAGGGTCAGTCACTGCAAAATAATGCTATGACCTATTCAGAATGTTAGAAAGGGGGTGCTTTCGTTATTATGATAAACTTTAGTTGATAAATTCTAGGCGAAACACGACTGTGTTTGGTTGTAAATAAAAAATCATTGAAATGTGATTGGTCATTGACTCCCAGTTGGGGCTTGAGTTAAATAGTCATAACTCGTAAGTAATGCCACGAGTGATTTCCAAATCATCGATAAATTCGCAACTCACGAAGTGAGGAGTGAATTTATCTAGAGAATTTGGAAATCAAGAGTGGCATTTGTTAGGATTATTTAACGAATAAAATTAAACTGTTTACTCCGATCCGATTGAGGGTCTTTCCACTTTTCAGCGGTTGCCCTTTTACCAGCCGGCTGCTGGCCCTTCACATCCACATGTGCCAATCACAGAGGTAGACGATCAACAGCCAGTGTAGGGGTGACACGTGGTTAGCATGTCGAGTCCCCCAGCCGTTATAGCTGGTTCCTGAACCTGGAGCCGCTACTTATTGTAGCTACCCAATTGCCTCACGATGCTGGGTGGGCACCGGTCCCATACTGGCCGAAATACCATGAGAAAATTTCTTCCCCGATGGAGACTCGAACCAGCGCAAGTCCCGTAGCTCTGCGCCAAGGCTTCCTACCTTAACCGCTCGGCTACGGCGCGGGACTAAACTGTTTATTCACAAATCATTATTTAACTATAGTTATTTTAAAATATTCATATATTTTATGTACACGGCGATGTTTGGAAACAAATGAGAAACGATTGGCACGCTTCATTTGCTTCTTTTGTTCATCACTGGAACCAGATCATATTATTTATTGTCAAAGGAATGCAATGTTGTAATAATGCACCCTAGTGGAGAAATTTATAAACAACGTTATATGTATTAATTAATTTCTGATGTCCTATGATGTAAATATGTCAATTATATTTTTCTGCAACGTCATTTCCTGGAAAATAATTTAGGAAAGTGCAAATAGTGTTTTTTTTTGGTGGTACAATCAATTGTTACAAATGTTTTATATTATCTCTCGCATGCGCTTTCTGTTGACGTTCATGCACTATATATACAATCTGGTAGCCGTATTTCTTAGAGAGTCAGTCACTGCAAAATAATGCTATAACCTATTCAGAATGTTAAAAAAGGAGATACTTTCTTTATTATGATAAACTTTAATTGGTAAATCATAGGCGAAACACGGCTGTGATTGGTTGTAAATAAAAATCATTGAAATATGATTGGTCATTGGCTCCAATTTGGGGCATGAGTTAAATAGTCTAAAGTAATTTATTTCCAGCTAATTAATACATATTTTGAAATTTAGTATTCGTATTATTAATGACGATCTAAATCATACGGGGAAGACAAGGCAGAGGAAGACCTAAAACCTCCTGGAGTCAGGATAATATTTATACATGAAGGAGAAACATTAACAACCAGTATATTGGATGGACCAACAAAATGGGCTATTGGAAATCGGACGATGTCAAAGACATTAATCAACCGATGATCTATCTTTAACATTTGAGATCTTAGCGCCGCAATTCAAATCAGCGCATGAAAATGCCGACAAATTTAGGTCAGAAGTATTTTCTTCAGGGTTTAGCTACTTTTACGTGTTTCAAAACTGCTACTGGAACCCATGGCTTTTCTCAAATATGGAAGAAACCAATAATCAGAATGTTTACACCCCTAAAAATACATCGGGTCTGGCCGAGTTTGAACCCGCGAATCTCGGAACCGGATACGAGCATGATAACAACTAGTCCATCGCGACCGAATAATTGCCTTTTATCCTTCAGTCATTACGAACATAAGAAGCAAACATACGATTATTTACAGAATCTGTATATTAATATGTGAAGGAAACACTTTGCGCCTCTTTGTAAGCACATTGCGTACACGGAGGAGTGTGATATTTGGCATAATTAAAATTCATATAGAGAGGGAGTGCAGAAAAATAAAATTTATGTATATGTGTTACAAATAAATTAAATTCAACAAAATAAAATTAATTCTCTCTAAGGAATTTATGTGTAAGGGCACCTCGTTCATGTTTGTAATTATTGTTCCTAGGCATTATTATCCTGTCACGCCTTCGAAATTTCCCTTATTTGTCAATAACTGCCCCTTTCCATTATATACGTCCTAAATAATTTCTTTGCATAACCATTTATCTTGTTTTATTGATGTTTATAATTCCAGACCCTGTTGTAAAGAAGAAAATTGTGCAGCAGCAATGTGAATTGACTTATTCTTCCGTATTTATTATTAGTGATTTAAAAAAGTGAATACATTTCATTATTTAAATTAAACCCTGTCTAATCTTTGTTTCAGTAATTTAATTACATGTTTTTTTATATTTAGATATTCGCACCTACTTTAATTATGCCTCGACATAGAACATTGACGGGTTGGAGTGAGAGACAAAGAAGAAGGGATATAATATATTCCCTTACACACAATAATAGGCCAAATGCAAATTTAAATAGTATAAATAGTAAACAAATGTCAAATGACGCGTTACTGTTTATCAAATAAGGCTTAGATAAGCTATACCACATATTTCCTGTCGTTCGTATTTTTAAAATAAATTAAAAACTAATGCATAATGACTATTTGTGACATACTTGAGAATTTAATGAATTGTGGTCGAAATTCCACCGCTGGGCGACCACTAGTCTTTTTTATAGGCCCTGTTGTATAAAACATAGGTCGGGTACCCTGCGACTCAAAGTACAGCAACCAGTGGTACAGATGTAAACATAGGCTGTTTCTCACAGTTCATTACACAGTAACACGATCAATTTTGAGACTCAAATTGAGTTGTTACACAGCGGTTGCTTATCTGTGGTCTAAACAGAAACAGCTATGTATTTCATTACCCATATTATACATCCTATTAAAACGTTGTTGGCGCAGATATTTTCGAACCAAATAAAAGCAAACAAATAAGACCAATAAAGAAATAAAAAGTGTGCACGATAGCGAGATCGAACACCGTGATCACTTGAATAGGAAGCAGACGTGTCCTCCGCTAGATCACAAGCGTCGATACTATTAACGGTCAGATGAAGCGAAGAAACGCAGCAGGACTTACTAATATTATGGAATTAAATAAAAAACTCAGTTATAAGGGAGAAAATGAAGATTGAAGACACTATTTTAGATTATATTAAAACTCAGCAATTAAGATGGTACGGACATGTCCAGCGAATGGAAGAGGATCGACTACCAAAATCTGTTTTGAAATGGAAACCTGAGGGAAGACAAGGAAGAGGAAGACCTAAAACCTCCTGGAGTCAGGCAATATATTTATACATGAAGGAGAAACATGCACAACCAGGAGAATGGATGGACCGACAAAATTGGCTATTAGGAATCGGACGATGTCAAAGACATTAATCAACCAATCGATCGATCGAAATATTAACTTGACTTGATTTAAATCAGACATGTTTTGTATTAAATTAATTAACTCACTGGCACTACCAAACCCGTAGGTTCATGGTAGCACGGACATAAGGTATCTGTACATCGCTATCCAGAGCTAATGTTTTCCAATCATTCCCTGTATAATCTACATTTCTCAAATCATGGTTAATGTTATCCTCCCACCTCATTCTTGGTCTACCTACTGGGAGCTTTCCCTCTGATTTTCCTACAAGGAGTTTTCATACCCCTCTATTATATCCTACCCATCGCAGTCTACAGGATTTACCTGTCATTATATGTGATTTTTCATCAACATCAAGTAGCTCACTGTTACGCAGTATTCCCCATTCTCTCTTTGGTCCAAAAAAAATATTCTAAGATTTTAGTTCTCATCATATACTGGTAATATTCTCTCCTCCCTTAAAGTAGCAATTCATGTTTCGCTTCCTTTGTGTGGTTTTTAGCTGTATAAATAAACTTTCCTATGTTTTATACACAAAGTAATTGAATGTTGCAATCTTTACTCTTCTTCATATTTACGTTACAATGCAAAGTTAATGTAAAGATGTTGGAACCAAGTTTTTATATTTTTACAACAAAATTAGTTAAGACTGTAACGTGTAGGCCATATGAAAATTAAAGATCCATGCCTGTCTGGAATCGAAACTGGGCCCGAGAGTTGTAAGCTAGCATCTAATCGACTGTCTCACTGATGGGAACGTTATGTAACTCCACAAAAAGGAACTTATGCCACTATCCAATTTGAACTCAAAGATGACAGCGCACATAACAATATTTACCAGTGTGAATCGAGCTTCGAAACTTTCCACTATGAAGAGCTGTATCATCAAATTTTATAAAGGCTGTACATTTGTTTAAATATCTACTTTTTCTTTCGCTTATTGACTAATCCTTACTTTATATGCTCTGTATATGTTTTACATAATTGTTACATTATTATCGTAATTATATTATGAAAGAAAACATTTTGTTGATATGAACAATTTCCTCAATTAATAAGCAAAGAGCTCATTATTAAAATTCGGGTTTTATATTAAAATCGATGGAGTTTTTTTAACAATTGAACTATGTAAAACTGTACCTACAATAGTATATTGCGATAGAAGTGAGGTAAGCACTTGTTAGTGATCGAGAAAAAGTTTCAAAAAAACGATGCGCTTGCGCCGAGTTTTTTCAATTTTCGAGATCTGTTACGTGCTATGTTACGTCATGTGTATTGCATACAATTTTTTTGGTCGATGTGACTAATTTTTATTAAATATAGTAATAATAGAATTAAAATATTGGTTGGATGTAAATGACTTCTATGAGAAAGAAACATTTGGCGATCGTTGGTTGCTATGTAGCTTTTCATTTGTTTTATTATAAGCAAGGATTGGCTATGGAGACATTTTTATATGTAGTACCGTGATTAGAATTTGTTTGATAATTTTATTATGGAAGGAGTCATGATAGATGATAGAGAAATTGAAGAAGCCTGGAGAGTGGGATGTTCTGCATTAATTCCAGAGAAGTCTAAAGAAAGGTACGAGTTAGTGTACAAAACATTCAAGAAATGTTTCATTTTACTTACCGAACGTGTGCTTTTTGAGTTCATATCAGCATTGCAATTTCTTTTGTTTGCGTAACAACCAAGTTAGATGTGGGAACGTTGACTTACTTCCAGTAACAACAATATTGATAAGTATAAGAAATTAGTCACATCGACCAAAAAATAATAAATTTTGTGTTTACTTTTTTCTAATCGACATCAATGTATTACAGAGTCATATAAATATTTTATATTCTGTCTATTAACGTGGTCATTTATTTTCCTATTGTCTGTATTTCATAAAACATTCCCTTTGTGTTTTCGAATGTGGATGATTTATATACGTTTGAATTATTTGTTTTAAAGCAAACGACTGTCCTTAGGTCATGAAACCAATGGAAGACTTTGAATCAGAGCTCTCGTCACTTAATCTTGCAATATTTAAATTATTTTTTGAGCGATAGTGCATTTTGTCGTACTAACAGCAATGGCGACCATGATTAAAAGTTCGACTTCCTACATTTTGGGGTTGCCAAACTAAATAACTATACTGTAATAGTACATATTACAAACACACGTGTGAGAAGTAAAACCACTGCCCTCTATGTATACTACATACAATGTATATACAAAAAAATGTCCAAAATGTAGTGTTAATATACATTATACGAAACAAATCACCGCATTTTAAATGAACTGAACTTTATTTGAAACAATATAAAACAATAAATACGTACTTGCCGCCATTTTATCACTAACATGGTCTCACGGCCTCCTGTTGTTTCAACTAATAAACATTGTCCACACTGTTAACGTTAGCCAATTGTTTATAATGAACTGAACGAAAATATATCCAATAAATATGTTATTATTTTACTATTATTTATTATTTCGAAAACACGATCGCGCAAAAAAATAATGTACAACGCACGTTTGTAAAGTGTTTTACAGAATCTCGGGTACTATAAACCTCGCTATCGTTCTGTTTTCAAACGTATTTCTCGTTTCTGTAAAAACTACTTCCCAACCTCGCATCGTAATATACTATTATCCAATTACATTAATAGCAACATTAGTTTATGAAAATAATTGCATTTTACCCTAATTATTAATCTGCTATTGACAACAGAAAGTTAAATTACCTCCCAAATATTTTGTCAACAGTTGAACAGCAGAAATCAAGGTATTGTTAAAAACAAAATACCTATTGTTGACAGTTTCATATATTTACATAGCGGTAGATATCAAACTAGCATATTTAGGACATATATATACCTGTGCAAATTCTTACCTACATCGTGTTAATTATGTTAAAACATTTTTCTTAAGGTAGCCAAATGGCTCGTCATATGAGAATGAATGGATTAACGGCATATTCTATGTCTCTATCTTTTATTCCTAAATATTTCAAAGCACTATTCCTTTAAACATAATAGTTCTATGAAAATTTGCAATAAATTATCAGGTACTATATTAATAGGCTATTTATAGATTTCAGATGCTTTCACAAAGCACATGACAAAGGAGAGTGTACAAGCAACAATGGCTATGCACGAAATAAACTGCATAAAATAACTCAGCCTAGAAACTGCCATGGCACTATTCATAACAAAAATTATGCCAATAATATACTACGCCATAGAAGTCATCTGACCTCATCTCACGACAAATAACCTAGCCACATTAGAGAGGATAAAATCAACCTACATAAAGAAGGCGATAGGAGTGTCAAAAACATCAAGATCCAGGTTTGTATATCTACTGGCAAGAGAATCCTACCTCGTTGAAGACATCAGACTTCAAATGCTCCTACCAAGCACCAAAGCATCAGAAACATTCCTAACAACAATGATCAAAAAAGAGAGATGAAATACCTTCAGAACTCTATGCCATAGGGGCCACGATTGATCGATCCTGGACAGCAGCAAACTTCGAGATCCACGGATTTCATCATATCATCTATAACATCCTAGCTTTCCATGAACCAAACGCAACATGTCTGTGCAAATTGTGTGAACAAAAATGTGGTCGATACCACCTGGAACTCTGTACCAAAAGAACAATCTCAATCAATGAATATGAAAAAGTGTAACCTAATTGTATATGACCTATTGCCTGCAATACTTGTATTATTATTTATAGATTTCACTTCTAAATCTGGAGCACGCCCTAGCCTGGTTGATTAAGGCAATGTATGGCTACAACTAGCCAAAAGGTCGAGGATTGGAGTCCAGATGGGTTAGGATCTCTGAGTATAACTAACTAACCCACTGGCACTATCGAGCCCGTAAGTTCATGGACGCGCGGACATAAGCTCTCCATACATCCCCATCCTGAGCTATTTTTTTCAATAATCCCCTGTATAATCTACTTTCCTCAAATCATAGTTAGTTATCCTCCCACCTCATTCTTGGTCTACCATCTGGGCGTTTTCTCTCTGGTTTTCCTACAAGAAGCTTCCACGCACGTCTTTCATTCCCCATTCGTGCCACATGTCCTGCCCATTGCAGTCTACGAGGCTTAACTGTTCTCATTATATATGGCTTCCTATAAGACCATGCAATTCACTGTTATGTAGTCTTCTGCATTCACCTGTCAGTTCATCTCTCTTTGGTCCAAACGTTTTCCTAAGAACTTTATTGTCAAATACTCGTAATCTCCTTTCCTCCCTTAAAGTAAGAGTCCATGTTTCGCATCCATATAATATAACTGGTAGAATAATAGTTTTATGTAATTTAAGTTTAACGTTTTTTTAAAGGGTCATCAAGAGTCTCTGTAATGCATAATAACACGAATTTCCAATTTCTTTGTGCAGCTTATTCCTATTTGTGATTATTGTTCCTAGGTATTTGAATTCAGTCACTTCCTCAAAATTTCCCTCATTTGTCATTAGCTGAAAATGAATATCTATGTGTGACCATATATTTAGTGTTATTGATATTTACTTCCAGTCCCAATTTGTTAGTGTTACTAAATAGTGTGTGCGTGTTGGCCTTTAGTTTCTCTTCGCTATCGCTCAGTAGTACTATGGTGTCCTAAAACTTTCTGGCGATATCATGACTCGGGGTCAACTCAGCCTATATGAGAAATTAATACCGTCCTTGTTCTGGGGTAAAAGGCCGTCAAGCAGGGCTAACACCAAATGCGAATTGTCTAGAAAGGTAAGAACCTTATTCTCCTACTACATCAAGGGTCTCCTAAGACCTGTTCTGAGTTCTTTAAATTTTTACTTTTACCTCTAAATTGATGTGTGTGTGTGTGTGTATATATATATATATATATATATATATATATGGCTTGAAAAGAAAAACACCTGAACCAGGATTTGATACCCGAGACCCCTAATTTTATACGTTAGTACATGCATACATACATACATACATACATACATACATACATACATAAGGACTTTATTAAACTAAAAGTAAGATACATACAATGCTATTTACAAATCTGGATCGCACGGGCAGTAAGCCGTACGTGCTGTTGACAGCCCATTACAATAAGTTGATATTTAAAAACAAAAACAAAAAAACACAATAATATTACAATTAGATATCAATACAATTACATTATACACTAACTTAGATATGTAGAATTGTTAAGAATTAATGACATTGCAATTTTCTAACATATTTTTTTATTCCTGAATAAGTGTTGTTCTTATTTTCCGCGTTTTAGTAACATAATCACTACTACAGTCAGGCTCTTCGCACGAACATTTATTTTCCCTCATTTTATACGATTCTCAATCATGAGAGGAAAGGGGACATCGTCCTCATTGTCGATCCACGACTTCTATAATAAGAAAGAATTTTAAAGAGAATATTTACATTATAGCAGTAACTATATATATATATATATATATATATATATATATATATCATCTAGTAATAATGGAGAATATAATACATATATAAGAAAAAATAAGTGTTTGAATTGGATTCGCCTGGTAGTGTAATGGATATCACGCTGAGGTACAGACTCAGAGATCCGGGTTCGAATCCAATCCAGGCATTTATTTTTCTTATCATACCACACATATATATATATATAATTATTTCTTGCATGTGATTCAGAATAATAATAATAATAATAATAATAATAATAATAATAATAATAATAATAATAATAATAATAATAAGCTAATACTAATTACACTGGTCAACATGACTTTTGTCTCATGAGTACCAATAGTTGTACTTAATGCAGTTTTTTATCGTGTTTTCAAATATGTATTTGAATTTCTCCATCACCCACAGTTTTTTTATTTAAATTTCAATTAATGGATTTAAATAATTATTTCTTTAATAAACGTTTTTTCGTCCATTTGTCCATTGTAAAGTAAAACAAAATGAGCTAACTCAGGAGATTTCAGCTATGGAAAAGAGATAACAAGGCAAATGGAATCCTAATATGTTGGCCGATTATTGTTGGACCATCAAGAGGGATGCACTACAGGCGAAATATAGCTGAAAATCGTCATTTCTTACTTTCTAGGTGAGTCACAATGTTCGAATATTGTGTAGTTACGAATGTAGAAAATATTTAAGGGTTTGAAATTATAAATTCCTGTCTCTCGGAAACCTTGCGTGATGGAGAAAAATTAATTCAGGAGAAAAAATACTATCAGAATCACATATTTTTCTTTCTGCGACAAAAAAAAAGTTTAGTTTTGTTGCTCAGTGTAATTCATTCACTAGCATTGTCATCCCCGGAGGTTCATGACCGAGAGGACAAAGCTCTCCATTACATCTGTATACTGAGCTAAGCATTTCCAACCTTTCCGTATTTAACTCAGCTCCTTAAAATCACACACATTATTATTCTCCAAACTTATTCCTGGAATATCAATTGGGTCATTTCAATCTGGTCTTCCTAAAGAAATTTCCATGCCTCTCTTTCATTCTTCATTCGTATTACATACCATGTCCATCGCAGTCTAAGAGACTTAATTTTTTTTATTACATCAGATGTACAATAAATGTGTATAGCTTATTGGTATGTAGTTTCCTCCAATCACATGTCTATTCGTCCTTCTTTGGTTCAAAATTTCCTAAACTCTTTAGTCTGAAATACTCGTAAATAATAATAATAATAATAATAATAATAATAATAATAATAATAATAATAATAATAATAATAATAATAATAATAATAATAATAATAATAATAATAATAATAATATTAATAATAATAATATTAATAATAATAATAATAATATTAATAATTATTATAATAATAATAATAATAATAATAATACAGAAAAGGTACTCTAGCTAACAGATACTGAAATTAAAATATAATACGTAAAATAAGTTTTAGGAGACAGTTATTATTAAAAGTGTCACTTTTCAGGACATTTTTCTGAACGTTGGAGATAGTGTTGCCAGTTTGGCAATTTTTTGGCTAGATTTGGCCATTTTGAAAACTTAACTAGCTACAAATTTGTGAAAAAGCTACTAATAACTTTTCTGGCCATTTGTCATCTTTGCTTTTGCAACTTTTAGCCATTGCTTTTACAGTTTAATTATCTATTATAAATTCTGTAATAATAACTAATTGATATTACTATATTTTGCCACAGAAGAGAGAGAGAGAGAGAGAGAGAGAGAGAGAGAGAGAGAGAGAGAGAAAAAGAGAGAGAGAGAGAGAGAGAGAGAAAGCAAATTAGTACATTCTTTTCAAAGAAGAACACACCCAAAGATTATATATTAATACAGAACATGATCAAGTCTACATTTTTAAATATACATGTGAGTGGGTAGAGAGTGATTCAAACCATCACTTAGTGAGAGTAAGGTATGAACAAAGAATATCACATATAAATATACTTTCTGGTGAGAATAGAATAAATAAAGTAACTTAGATAAACTTAAAGAGAAAGAAATTAAAGAAATACTTTTAAAATTCATAATTACAGAATATTTCGTTATAAGAATGTTTATTTCTTAAACTAGACTTGATATTAATAATTTAGTCACTATATTATCCATCTATAGTCATTCTGCACGAGGGCAGGTCTTCCACTGCAATCATAGCATTTTCATGCTATGTTTACAGCTTTACTTTGAAATTATAGGTGTGGTAGCTTCCCGTTGCTTTCCACACCGGTGATGGATGATGATAATGATAAGAATGATGATGATGATGGCCGGATGATTTTCGGGGACCGTTGGGCCCTAAGCTCCCTGATATTTGTTCTACAGGTGAAAAAAAAAATCGAAATAAAACCTCACCCAGAAGCCTGCCCCGACTGGGAATCGAACCCGGACCCGCTGCGTGACAAGCAGCACGCTACCTTGAGATCACAGCGGTGGACTACTATATTATAATTGCAGCAAATTCCAATAGCGAAAAGAAAATGTATTTCAGAGATACAGATTGGCATCCATAATCTAAGTTTTTAAAATACAGCTACCTCCACAGATGCAAGTTGCATTTTAGCCATTTCTAGCCATTTTTCGGAGCCAATTTTAGTCACTTTTCTCATTGGGTGTTGGCAACCCTGATTGGAGAAGACGTAACTCTGCAACACTTCTACTTGTATCACTTGAATTCGAAGTAACCAGCTGTCATTTGATGTTTATCCATATGGTTGATTTTAGTTCCTAACCAATGGTTATTATCCACAAAATCTAGGATAACGATAATGATGATGATAATGATAATAATGATAATAATAATAATGATGATAATGATAATAATGATAATGATAATAATAATAATAATAATAATAATAATAATAACAATAATATATTTCCGGTTTTTAGAATGTTGACACATTTTCCCGGCACCAATGAATGTCTTTAATTTCGTTTTATAATTTTCTTCCATTCATCTCTATTATAACAAATTTCTTCCTCTATTTCCCAGTCCTTCAAAGTTTCTCTAATCCCTTGGATCCATGTGAGATTTGGCCGTTCTTTCCTTCTCGTTCAAAATGGTGTCCATTCCATTATTTATTTATTTATTTTTTTTTTTTTGTAATCTTACATCCTCCATTCGCTTAATATGCTCGTACCATTTTAGTTGCTTTTCTTGGATAAATTCTAAAATTGAGTTTGCATATTCATGTTCTCTTTTATGACATTTCTAATAATAACAATGATAATGATAACAATAACAATAATAATAACAATAACAACAATAACAGTAATAATAACAATATTATTATTATTGCGATAAAAGTAATAATGATAGTAATGATAATGATAATAATAGTATTTATAGCCATAACAACAGTAATAATAAGTATAAAAAGCCAGTCAACGACAGTCTATAATTTCTAGTCATGCTATAACAACAAAAGGGATAAAATATTATGTTTAAAGGCATACGTCTATCTAATCATACATATTATATGACACTTTGTGAATGGTACATCTGCTTCCTTCATCCCTGTCTCTCCCCCACTGTCATCTGTAAGAATCTACCCCAGCACCTGGGCAAGCCTTCACACAATAAAAACATGATAAATGAAGGGGTTTAAATCCCATATAAAGAATGAGAGTAACACTGTATCACCAGTTTAACTAACAACTCATTATTTCAAGTGTTTCCATTATGTTGGGTCTAACACGTGGGGCGTGCCAAGTACCTACAGAGTATTCCTTTTCAAGGCCTATCATAACACTTTTATGTTCCGTAAAACACGAATTACGTTATCTATGTAGTGGGTATGTAACTTACAGCTGATGTTAGAATAATGAACTTCAAGTATTATCTATTTTTGTGCCACTAAATTTTATTCCCAGAGTAAATAAATTTAACATTTGGCTACATCGATACGTAGGCCTATCAATATCCTCTTCTTGATATGTATTAATTTCATATAGGCCTACAACTAAAGACAAATGAGGGAAATTTTCAAGAATTGGCTCAATTCAAATACCTAGGAACAATAATCACAAACAGGAATGAGATGCACAAAGAAATTAAACTCTAGGCTCAATTCTGGAAATGCATGCTATTATGTATTACAGGGACTCTTGTCGACCCAACTCCTTTCAAAAAAACATTGAACTGAAAATATATGAAACTGTTATTCTACCAGTTATATTATATGGATGCGAAACATGGACTCTTACTTTAAGGGAGGAAAGAAGATTACGAGTATTTGAGAATAAAGTTCTTAGGAAAAAAAATTGGACCAAAGAGAGATGAACACGCAGGCGAATGGAGAAGACTACTAACTAACTAACTCACTGGCACTATCGAACCCGTAGGTTCATGGCCGCGAGGACATAAACTCTCCATACATCCCTATCCTGAGCCAATTTTTTCCAATCGTCCCCTATATAATCTACTTCCCTCAAATCATAGTTAGTTATTCTCCCACATCATTCTTGGTCTTCCAACTGGACTTTTCCCTCTGGTTTTCCTACAAGAAGCTTCTATGCACGTCTTTCATTCCCATTCGTGCCACATGTCCTGCCCATCGCAGTCTACGAGACTTAACTGTTCTCATTGTATCTGGCTCCCTATAAAAATCATGTAATTCACTGTTATGCAAGTCTTCTCCATTCACCTGTCTGTTCATCTCGCTTTGGTCCAAATATGCTCCTAAGAACTTTTTTCTCAAATCTAGTAATCTCCTTTCCTCCCTTAAAGTAAGAGTCCATGTTTCATATCCATATAATATAACTGGTAGAATAATATTTTTATATATTTTCCGTGTTTTTTGAAAGGAATTGGGAAGTCAAAAGTCTCTGTAGTGGATAATAACACCCATTTCCAGAATTGAGCCTATGTTTAATGGACAAGACTACATAACAGTGAACTACATGGTCTTGATTGGAAGCCAGATATAATAACAGTTTAAGTCTCGTAGACCGCGGTGGGCAGGACATATGGCACGAATGGGGAATGAAATATGTGCATGGAAGCTTCTTGTAGAAAAAAAACAGAGGGAAATTGCTCAGTTGGTAGAACAAGAGTGAGATGGGAGAATAACATTAATCTAGATTTGAGGGAAGTAGTTTATACAGGGAATGATTGGGAAACATTTGCTCAGGATAGGGATGTGTGGAGAGCTTATGTCCGCGCGGTCATGAACCTACGGGTTCGATAGCGCCAGTGAGTTAGTTAGTTATAGGCCTACCAATAAAAGAACGAAATCAAGTTATATGATACATTTTATGTTAAAATATAAATTACTATTTACTTGATATCTTTACTTAGTTTTTCAACATGTGATCGGCCGCGGTGGACTAGTGGTTATGCTCCTTGGCTCTGGTTCTGAGTCTGAAGATTTTCTGGCACGTAAAAGATCCTTAAACATTGAATAAAAATGTCTCTAAGCAAAATTTACCGAATTTTCCCGTCCTAGTACTAACTTCGTACATTTTTTATTACATAAAACTTTCCTCATTAAAGGAATGCCACAACGACAAAGTGATACAGACAATTAATTTTTCGAAATTGATGAAAAACATTTTGGAAATACATTTAAAAATTTCAAATTGTAATTGAAGTATCTAATATATAAAAAAATGAATGTTTGTTTGTTGGTTTCTTTGTTTGTTTTTGTTCGTACTTTATGCGCGGCCATATCATTGATCCGATTGTGATGGGGTTTTTGCAAAATATTCAGGAGATTCCCGTGATGAACATAGGCAATAATAGAGTTGAGATCCTAAATCCTACACCCTTAAAAAACACCCCTTTTTAGTGAAAAACCTGAAAAAGTAGCTTTTTTACCCTTAAATCGCTTACCCTGCCTAAACCATAACAAATACACAACATTACTGTACACAGAGTTGAATGTCTCAAAAACGTCTACAGAAACATCCGCGACAGCTTATGTTTATCTTTTCAAGGATAACTCACAATAACCATTTTTGTCTTTCACTGATGCCAAGAAGATCGGGATAAGTACATTCCCGGGCAAGCATATCAGCGCACGGCGGGTATTCTTTTATGGATAACTCAAAATAACGAATTTTGTCTTTCAGCTTATTTATGCCAAGTACATCGGGATGCCCAGATTCCCGGGAAACGCCGGGTAATCAGCACGGAGTATCTAAAAATAATAACGATATAAATTTATATTATTTATTCCTTTTACTTATTCAACTAAATGTAAAAACACATTATCATTTATTTAGGTGTAGCAGCGCACGCCGAGTATTAGCTAGTATTCTTCGTCTTCTTGTATCTTGTAAGCCCATGTTTCCCTTAACAGAGATTTAGGCGCTCTCCCCCTACAGGGAAGAATTTGAACCACACTGAATTAGTTACACTTGTTTTCGTATATATGTCATTTGAATGGTCCGTGTTCAGCATTCCGCCTCATACTGACATCCAGGAAACCAAGGTAGTACTTACTTACTCACTGGCACTATCGAACCCGTAGGTTCATGGCCGCACGGACATAAGCTGTCCATACATCCCTATCCTGAGCTAATGCTTTCCAATCATTCCCTGTATAATCCACCTCCCTCAAATCATAGATAATGTTGTTCTCCCACCTCATTCTTGGTCTACCAACTGGGCGTTTTCCTTCTGGCTTTCCTACAAGAAGTTTCCATGCACATCTTTCATTCCCCATACGCGCAACATGTCCTGCCCATCGCAGTCTACGGGACTTAACTGTTCTTATTATATCTGGCTTCCTATAAAGACCATGTAGTTCATTGTTATGTAGTCTTCTCCATTCACCTGTCTGTTCATCTCTCTTTGGTCCAAAAATTTTCCTAAGAACTTTATTCTCAAATACTCGTAATCTCCTTTCCTCCCTTAAAGTAAGAGTCCATGTTTCGCACCCATATAATATAACTGGTAGAATAATAGTTTTATATATTTTCAGCTTAACGTTTTTTGAAAGGAGTTGGGACATCAAAAGTCTCTGCAATGCATAATAGCACGCATTTCCAGAATTGAGCCTATGTTTTATTTCTTTGTGCATCTCATTCCTATTTGTGATTATTGTTCCTAGGTATTTGAATTCAGCCAATTCCTCAAAATTTCCCTCATTTGTCGTTAGCTGTCCATTTCCATTATATAATGTATTTCTTACGTGTGACCATATATTTAGTTTTACTGATATTTACTTCCAGTCCTAATTTCTTAGTGTTACTCAATAGTGTGTGCGTGTTGGCCTTCAGTATCTCCTCGCTATCAGCCAGTAGTACTACATCATCAGCATAAACTAACAGCTTATTAATACCATTCAGTTGTAAGCCTTCCTCATTCTCTAAAGATTTAATGGCATGCTCTAGTACAAAATTAAATAGTAGAGGAGATAGTGCATCTCCTTGCTTCAACCCATTCTGGATTTCAAAAGTGTCTGAAAACTGTTTGCCTACACGCACCCTACTCGTTGAGCCATTTAGACACATTCGTATAAGTCTAACTAACTTTTTAGGAATTCCGAACTCCAGCAGGATACTATATAACTTCTCCCTCTTAATTGAATCATATGCTTTTTTGAAGTCTACATATAGTTGATGTACAGTACCATTATATTCCCATTTCTTTTCTAAAATCTGTCTTATACTAAAAATCTGATCTGTTGTAGACCTGTTTCTTCTAAATGCGCATTGATGATCTCCTAGAATGTCATCAATATAGGGAGTAAGTCTGCTTACTAATATATTTGTTAGAATTTTGTACGAAGTTGAAAGTAATGAGATGCCCCTATAGTTGTTGCAATCAGTTTTATCTCCTTTCTTATAAATTGGTACGATAATTGATTCCTTCCATTCATCTGGAAGAGCTTCTTTTTCCCAAATCATACTAAGCAACCAGCGTATCTTGTCCATCAATTTTTCTCCCCCTGATTTTATCAGTTCTGCTGGGATCTCATCTGAACCTGATGCTTTATACATCTTCAATTTTTCAATTGCCATTTCAACCTCTAATGCACTTGCCTCTGTGACTAGCATTTCTGCTGTCTGTAACTTATCCTCCCCAATGTCCTGTTCTGTATGTACATTTAATAGCTGATTAAAATAACTTTTCCAACTATTTAATATACTATTGGAATCTGCAATCATATCCCCATTTTCATTCCGAATTATGTTTGTTCTAGCCTGAAACCCTTTCTTCTCTATACTAATTCCCTGATATAATTCTCTAATGTTCCTATTTTTTGCATTCATTTCAAGATCATTAATCTTCTCTCTCAAATATTCCCTCTTCTTACTCTTTAGTAACTTGGTGGTTTCCCATCTAACACTACCCAATTGCTCTAAATTTACCTCATTTGGCTCGTGTAACCATTTCAATTTTGCTAGCTTTCTCTTCTTTACAATGTCGGCACATTCCTCATCAAACCATTTCTTGTTTTGCCTCTTTTTTAAACAACCAATGCTTTCTGATGCTGACAATTTAATAGTATCTCTTATAGCCTCCCATTCTTTATTTATATCAGTTTCTTCTTCGTTTGCCACATTGTCATCTGAAGATTCCAGTACTTCAAATCTATTAGCAATTTTGATTTGGTATACTTGCCGCATTTCATCATTTTTCAAGTTTTTTAATTCATATTTTACAGAATCATCTTTAGCGTTTGTTCCTCTCATAAGCGATAGCCGTTGTCTGATTTTCACCTTGACCAGATGATGATCTGAATTGCAGTCTGTCCCTCTAACTGATCTAATATCAATGATGCTACTGTGCCAGCGTTTATCCACTAATACATGATCTATCTGGTTCCGAGTTTCTCCATCTGGGGACGTCCAGGTGTATTTATGAATATCCTTATGCTGAAATGTTGTGCTCTTAACAATGAGATACTTTGATGTGGCAAATGTGACTAATCTAACCCCGTTGTCGTTACTATCTTCATGAAGACTGAATTTGCCTATTGTTGGTTTGAATATATCTTCCCGCCCCACTTTTGCATTTAAATCTCCTAAGACAATTTTCATATGGTAGTACTAGGACGGGAAAATTCGGTGAATTTTGCTTAGAGGCCTTTTCATTCAGGCTTAAGGATCTTTTACGAGCCTGAAAATCTTCAGACTCGGGACCCACGGCTTAAAGTTCCTCCCGGAGGACTTCCTCCTTGGATTTTTTCATCGTAAAAGAATCCATCGACCCCGGCCGGGTTTAAACCCGCGACCCTCGGGACCAGAGGCAAGGAACATAACCACTAGATCACCGCGGCCGATAGCTAGTATTCTATAAAGTAGAATATTTTATAAATATGGTTTATTAAAATTAAAATTGATCCTCTAATAGCAGTGATGGCAATTTTATAAAGATACACTCTGTCCAAATCTAAGAAATTTCTCAATTTAGCAAAGAATCCTGGTATAGCACCTCTTGCCCGGATCACCAATCCTGTAACAGTTATACTAACTAATTGGTATTTATGTTTGTAATAGTCAACTGTTGGCTCATATATGGCTTTCTTTCCAGAGTTAACTTCCTCAGGTTGGCCACTTGGACTCAAAACTGATTGTGTGATCTAATATCATACCAATTTTATAAATAATTGGATTCAATATGGCAGCTAAGCAGTGACCTTGATCTGACTAATGAAAATACGTGGACTATAATAGCAGGTATTTTTATGGCTACTGTCAAATTATAAACAAAGCTTACAAATGTTATCACGAAATAAATTTCCTATCGTAATTTTAAAAAGGGTTGTAAAGGAACGCTTAACATACCGTAGTGTGGTAATAAATCTCCTTTCGAGAAATGGAGCAATAAATTTAAAACATTTATTTACAATTGCGTCGACAAGGTCGGATAACATCAAACGACCATTGGGGCAGTAATTTAGGATTTTGTAGAGTCTAAAACGGGAGGGTTATCAATAAAATAAATTACCATTTCTGTTTCATTATCGGATTAGACGCTATGGTTGATAGTGAAAACAAATATTCTAGGATTTTGTTACAAATATCATTTAACCGAAATTTCGTCTTCATCTAACATTAGAGAGGGGTTTAGATCAATTAAGGCATTATTCTAATCCAAATATCGGATTCTACATGATTTTTCAGATACCTAAACCTATGTATGAAAATTTATAAACCAACAAAAAAATTGCATCGCAATATCTTTAGCGAAATCAAATATTTTTTTTTTATCCCACAACAGGCACGGAGGCCCTTGGGGTAGTAGGAGGTTAAGGCTTCCACTTTTTCTAGACAATCGGCACTTTATGTCAGCCGGGTTGTCAGCCCTGCGTGACGGCCGCCTTTACCCCCAGAACAAGTGTCTGGTATTCATTTCCGTTAGAGGCTGAGTCGACCCCAGGGGCATAGTGCCGCCAGAGGGTTTGGGTCAGTTTAAAAATCCTGGCCCCAACGGGACTTGAACCCTCGACCGTCCGGCTTGTAGCTCAGTGCCTTAACCACTACGCTACAGCGTGATATAATACAAATAATAGTTAAATTATTTTATTTGATACTATATCTCACTTCAGGACTTTACGATCTCATAAAATTATAATGATAGAACATTACAATACCATGTGTGTAATATTTACAAAAAAACGGACGCAAATTTCACCAACATATGAACTAATCATGAATAAGTAACTCACTAGCATAAGCTCTCCATACGTCCTTTTCCTGAACTATTTTATCTGTGGCATGGATTCCCTCAAGTAGTCCCTGCCCGATGAACCGAATAAGGGACTATTTACCCCAGGAAAAATTTACCTCGGTGGAATCCAAGTCAACGTTTCTTAACGGTTTTATTTTTTACGTGAACGATCGTCACTCTCACTTTTTTCCGTCTGGCTTATCGCCTTCGACCTGTCTGGCATGGGTAACCCTTACGGCATCAATGCTACCGACGGCAAAGCTCTCGGAGTAATTTAAAGCACGCAAGACACCCCATCAGGACAAGGTAAATATACCATGGATTGATGAACAAATCATAGCAAATTTAACTAATAACACTGAGCAACAAAAAATGAACCTTTTTTTGTCTCAGAAAGAAAAATATGTGATTCTGATAGTATTTTTTCTCCTGAATTCAAATATGATATCAGTTTTTCTTCACCGCTCAAGGTTTTCGAGAGACAGGAATTTATAATTTCAAACACTTTAATATTTTCTACATTCGTTACTACACAATATTCGAACATTCGGATTCACCTACAAAGTAAGGAATGGCGATTTTCTGCTATATTTCGCCTGTGGAGCATCCCTCTTGATGGTCATATTAGGATTCCATTTGCCTTGATACTCTTTTTTTATAGCTGAAACCATTTGAGTTAGCTCATTTGGTTTTATTTTACAATGGACAAATGGAGGAAAAAACGATTATTAAAAAAATAATTATTTAAAAATCATTAATTGAAATTGAAATTAAAAAAAAACTGTGGGTGATGGAGAAATTCCGAATACGTATTTGAAAACACGATAAATAACTGCATTAAGTACAACTATTGGTACTCATGAGACAAAAATCATGTTGACCAGTGTTATTTTACAAGTAAACGAGAAAGGATAACCAATGATTATAATAATTATATGAACATAAATAATAATTTCATAACATTTAATTTTAAGGGTAACTAAAAGAAATTATTTCATGTTAAATATATTTATTTTGACAGTTTCAAAAATGTATTTATTTTTGTCTTTCTTTGTTGAAACTAGTATGGAAAATGAACGGTTACGCTTTCTTAATGTAGTCACATGTCTCATCTAATTTGTGACGTCATCTAATTTATCCATACCTAATATTAAGAACCACCATGGAACGACAGGCCTAGAACTCCCTTGGGCATTCATCCAGCTGATGGCCTGACATCTGGATGTACCTTTAGAAAAATGGACAAGCATCCAGCCAATGTAGTTTTTTGACATGTGGCCAGCATGTAGAATCCCCCCAGCTGCTTATAGATGGTTTTCTCCATAAACCCCGACCAGTTTGAATCCGCGAAACTCGCCACCAGAGGCGAGTATGGTAACCACTACTCAATTGGGACCATTACTCGAGATGCCTGAAACCTCTTGGGTCAAATTATATAGATGCCAGTAATGTCCAAAATTTATTTTAACTGAAGTAACACTGGAAGCAAATGCCGTTTGAATTTACAGAAAATTAGTAGGCTACATTGCGATGCGGGGTCGGGAAGTGGCTTTTACAGAAGCGAAGGAAATTATTAAAAACCTAGCGATAGCGAGGTTTTTAATTTCCGATATTCTGTAAAACACTTCACAAACGTGCATTGTACATTATTTTTTGCGCGATGGTGTTTTCAAAACAATATATAATAGTAAATTAAGAACATCTTTGTTGGAAATATGTACGTTCCTTATAAACAACTGACTAACGTTAACAGTGTGCCAATGTTTATTAGTTGAAACTACATCAAGCCGTGACACCAATCAGCGATAAAATGGCGGCATTGCATTTATTGTTTATATTGTTTGAAATAAAGTTTAGTTCTTTTAAAATGCAGTAATTTGTTTCGTATAATGTATATTACACTACCTTTTGGATATATTTTTGTATATAAATTGTACGTAGTATACATGAAAGGCAGCAGTTTTACTTCCCGCACGTAGTTTGTAATATGTAATATTACAGTATAGTTATTTAGGTTGGCAACCCTGAAATGTAGGAGGTTGAACTTTCAATCATGGTCACCATTGTTATAAGTACAACAAAACGCACTATCGCGCAAAAAAAAAGTATTTTTCTAAACAGCTGCGTTTTAATAGAGCCATCGAAGAGAGAACATTGTGATTATTAACAACTCCCAAATCACATAATTCATAATTCATCAGTAGGCAATGTAGTAAAATATAAGTTTGCAATGCAGACAGTATATATTATTCAACTGTTCGTGTGTGAAACAAAAATAAAAGACAGTCAGAAGTCTAACTTCTCATTATACTATTCAACTGTTTGTGTGCGAAACAAAAACAAAAGACAGTCAGAAGTCTAACTTCTCATTATACTATTCAACTGTTTGTGTGTGAAACAAAAACAAAATATAGTCACAAGTCTAACTTCTCATTATGCTATGTTGCAATCTTTTAGTATATAAAAATCCAGCCCTACTCGTCAGTTTAAATGACAAATGAATGAGTCCATTTTAGTTTCCCCGGTAAAACAATGTCCTCTTATCTATTACCAGTAATCGGTTTGTTATTCAAAGTTCAAGTGTATTTGGTTCTGCATGCCTAACATGTTACAGATTAAAATTTCTGAAAAACGAGAGTTTTAAATATTTTTTAAACAAAAAATCAGGTTTATATTGGTAAGCACTAACAGTCTCTTCAATTTTTATTTCTTATTTGGGTCCATACGTTTTTAAAGCAGAATAAGATAGGTAGTCCAAGTGGTTGAATTTAGAGAAAAGCGCCTTTTTCTTCTTTAAAAGCATAAACCAGTATTTTAACGACGTATAACAAGAGGAATTGCTATTGCCTTGCAGAAAATCCCCCGAGTTTCTCATTTATACAAGCTGCTCTCTTGGGAGCATTTTCAACTTTTGCCTATATACAAGAAAAAACAAAGCACTTTGCAATGTTCTTAAAGAAAAGCTTCGATATATATATATTCTGTAATATAAGTTTAGTTACTATCAACGAAAAATATATCTGATTCATTATCATAACCTAAGTTTGTTAAGGGAGTAGGGAATAACAGAAGTTTATACGCACTCAATACAACACAACAATGAAGAGGTGTTTTCAAAATGCTTTTTCTAAACCTGTTTTAAATCCCCTTTCTCTTTCTTTCATCTTACCTCCCCTGTATCAGTTATCGTGTGTAAGGGAATTACTTCCTTCGTCATTTATTATTTTTCAAACACTTTTTAACACCTCCTGTTAATTGTTAGAGTCTTCCATTGTACCCTGAGTCAGCAAGTAAATTTATATCAATGTTGTTAAAAAATAAAACGGACTTGGCCCGAGATAATGGATTCAAGAGTCGTTGGAAAGGTTAAAATAAATTAACTTAAGAAAATATTTTTATATAAACTGTCAATTACATTAACCCATGATATAGCTCTCATTAAAAACATAATAATAATAATAATAATAATAATAATAATAATAATATATAATAATAATAATAATAATAATAATAATTTATTTTGAGAATTTTCTTCATCATTGAGGGATTTCTCCAACCAATCTTAGTAATTAATCCATCCAGCCATAGTAATTCTGTCCGAGGACAGGTCTTTCACTGCAATCATAGCATTTTCATGCTATGCTTTGCAGTATTACTAGGGAATTATAGGTGTGGTAGCTTCCCGTTGCTTTCCACACCGGTGAAGGATGATGATGATTATGATGATGATGATGATGGCTGGATGATTTTCGGGGACAGTTGGGCCTAAGCTTCCTGACATTTGTCTTACAGGTGAGGAAAAACCCCGAAGAAAACCCCGAAGAAACCTCACCCAGGAGGTTGTCCCGACCGGAAATCGAACCCGGGCCCGCTGTGTGACAAGGCAGCACGCTACCTCGAGACCACAGCGGTGGACCTTAGTAATTATTATGAATTTAAAAAAATGCAAAAATTACTACGGACTTATGGACTATCAGTTTGTAACAAACATTCGCAAATTTCCTTTTATTAAAGTTCTCCATCGTTCTCTGTCTTTAATAATAATAATAATAATAATAATAATAATAATAATAATAATAATAATAATAATAATTTCAGATGAGTGGAAGTTATCGTATATTAGTGCAATATACAAAAATAAAGGGAATAAAAGAGATCCATCAAACTATAGAGGCATCAGTGTTATGGCAGTAATTAGTAGAACGTTAAGTACAATTATTAAAATCATATTGGAGAAACTAATACAAAATAGAATACCAGAAGAACAAACAGGTTTCACAGCAGCTAAATCGTGCCTTGATAATATATTTGTGATCAGGCAGATTACGGAAAAGATGTTGGCTAAAGGAAAAGAAGTTCATATGGCATTTATAGACCTGGAAAAGGCATATGACTCTGTACCCATCAACAAGCTTTGGGTGGCAATGGAGAAGTTTGGAATATCTAAATCTCTCATACATTTTATAAAAAGAATGTATGATTGCAAAGCTAGAATTAAGGTTGGAAATAGAATATCCTCAGAATTTGATATAACAAAGGGATTAAGACAAGGATGCGGGATGTCACCAACATTGTTCAAGATATATTTAGAATACGATGTATGAATTAATGAAATGGAATAAGTTATGTAGGGGAATGGGAATCGACATTAATGGTCATTTACTGCACAATTTATTATTCGCTGATGACCAGATTATAATAGGACAAGATAAAGAAGATATATAATATATGATCAGAAAGTTGGTCGATGCATTTGAGGTAGATGGACTGAAGATAAATTATATTAAAGCAGTATATATGGTAATCGGAGGAAATTCAGAAGACCTACAAAGAAATAATATGATAATTAAACGTGTTGAAGAATTTAAATATGTTGGATCTATGATAGATAAATCTGGTACTTGTGAAAACTATATTATTAACAGAGTAAATTGTGCAAGGAAGGCGATTAGATCCCTGAATGGTCTTTTATGGAATAGAAATTTGACCAGAAAAACAAAAAAAGATATTATACAGACAATAATAGAAAGTATACTTACATATGGATCAGAAAGCTGTACAATAAATGAAAGGATGCAGAAAAGAATATTGGCGACAGAAATTGATGGATAACGGAGAAGTATGAGAATATCCAGGCTACAACATATTCGAAATACACATATCAGACAAGAAATGGATGCACAAGAAACTGTTATCGATAGGATAACAAAGAGATCTCTACAATGGTATGGACATGTACAACGGATGCCGGAAGACCAGTGGCCTAAACAGGTGTTGGATTGGATGTTACGAGGCAGACGGAGGAGGGAGAGAAGTAGAAGAGCATGGTATGAGGGAATATATGATGTCATGATGAAGAGGGGTATGGAAGATGGACAATGGGAAGAGAGGAATCTCTGGAAAGCAGGAATCAAAGGCAAACTGCTGTAAAGTGGAAAGCCTGTTATTAAGTAAGTTAAGTAAATAATATTAATAATAATAATAATAATAATAATAATAATAGCAATAATGATAATAATAATAATTATTATTATTATTACCATATTATTATTATAGCAATAATGATAATAATAATAATAATTATTATTACCATATTATTATTATTATTATTATTATTATTATTATTATTATTATTATTATTATCACCATTAATATTATTAATTATTATGCATATTTCATGTTATAAAATTTTCAGCCACTTCCTTGTACGCTCCGACCGGGATGCGTTTTATGGTTGATAGTTTTTTCTGGGGTTTCTCCTCACATATCAGGAAACGTTAAGGCCCAAACGTTCCCGGACAAAATATGGCCAACATAATAATCAACATCTCCGCCATCTTTTGGATGAATGTGTGAGTGATTGATATGTTTCGTCATGAATGTTTGTGTTGTCTCGGAGGAGGCTCTGGATTGAGCTGATCACTCATTCGAGGCGGACCTTCATGTTCTTTGGCGGTCAAATAAGTATGTGCATGATCCACAATTTAAAACTCCTTATCCGACAAGTGGTGCTAACGTAAAGCTGGTGTGGCGTGAAGCAAGTATAAGTAGTGCCTATAAAGTGAGAGGCTAAACGACGATGGAGAAGGAGAAAGGGATGATAACTTTATCAGTATTATTAAGACCAGTGGCCCAAACAGGTGTTAGATTGGATGGTACCAGGCAGAAGGAAGAGGGAGAGAAGTAGAAGAACATGGAATGAGGGAATATATGCCATGATGAAGAGGGGTGTGGAAGAAGAACAATGGGAAGATAGGAATCTCGGGAAAGCAGGAATTAAGGGCGAATTGCTGTAAAGTGAAAAGCCTGAATTAAGTATTAGGTAAGTAACTAACTGTTAATATTTCATGTGACCAGCCTCATGGGCTAATGGTCAGCGTTTCTGACTACTGTTCACGAGGACTTGCGTTCAATTCTCGTCAAACCATAGGTTTTTTTCTTAAAGGGAATTATTCCTGTGGTTGCCAATGGTCTGGAATTTAGGTTTAGTTGAGATTAAAGACTCTCCTGGCGCTTCATTATAATTTATCGTCCATCATATCATCGGCGTAACGTAACCCCACCTTCTACGCACCCCAACTCCAGAAGTGGGTTACAATTACACCAATGCGAGGAGAGAACATCAGAAATGTCAAAATGACAACCTGGAACATTTTTTATTGAATAAAAATATAGTTTACGATAATAATTCCGTCCGGTTTAAAGTGTGAGACTTTAAAAAAATGTAATTTAAGTGGTGGATTTGCAGCCCGAAGCACAACCCCCCAAACCTGTAGGACCGGAGGTTTTCTGTTGGGGTCCCTTTCCCTTAGAAGGTTGTCTTCTCCTCGGCTGACGATAGTCCTCTTCCCGGGTTTATATTCGGAGCTTTTCTTTTCCTACACCCTTACTAATGCTCACTTTTATCGACAGCCATGTCTAGATCCGCCGTATTCAGTTAACCCTTAAATTGGCAAAACACACATTTCTTCTCTTAAATATTTGAATGTGGCGGACCGCAGTGAAAACGGAATCTTGTACAACTGTTACAATGAGGTATATTGTATAATCACACACACATTTAAGTGGTTTCTTCTTGTTCGTTCTCTTCTGATTTATTAAAAATATTAAATTAACTAAACCAACTTTTCATTCATTCATTCATTCACAGTGTTCTGCTCAAGAGCAGGTCTTTCACTGCAAACTCAGCATTCTCCACTCTTTCCTTGACTCAGCTATCCTTTTTGTATCTGCATACAAACCATTTATTTTAATATTGTCTATCATCTGATGTCTTTTTCTGCCTCTAACTTTCTTTCCGTTGACCATTCCTTCTAGAGCATCCTTCAGCAGGTAGTTTCTTCTTAGCCAGTGGCCAATCCAATTTCTTTTCCTCTTCTTTATGAGTTCCAGAGCATTGTTCTTCTTTCACTCACTCTGTCTAGCACATCTTCATTTCTTACTTTGTCTGTCCATTTTATACGTTCCATTCTTCTCCATATCCACATCTCAAAGGCTTCCAGTCGCTTTTCCTCATTCCGTCGTAATGTCCACGTCTATAATGCTACACTCCACACAAAGCATTTCACTAGCCTCTTTCTTATTTCTCTTGCCAAATGTCCGCAGAAAATGTTTCTCTTCTTGTTGAAAGTTTCTTTTGCCATTGCTATCCTCTGCTTTACTTCTTGACTGCAGTTCATGTTACTACTGATAGTACAACCCAAGTATTTGAAGCTCTCCACTTGCTCAATGGCCTCATCTTTAATCTTCACGTTTATCTTCCTTTGTTTCTTTCCTATAATCATGGCCTTCGTCTTATTTATATTTATCTTCATCCCATAATCCTCGCGCTTGTCATTCAGCTCCATCAGCATGTTCCTCAATGTCATTGCATCTTCTGCTAGCAAAGCCATATCATCAGCAAATCTTATGCACTTTATTCTTCTTCCTCACATGTTTACGCCTCCCGTATTACTGAAGCAGTTCTTCATTAGGCTTCCAGGTAGATGTTGTAAAGGGTAGGTGATAGAGGACATCCTTGCCTCACCCTTCTTCCAATTTCTCTTCCCTCTGACATGTCTTCTCCTATCTTCACTTTTATTCGCTGTTTCATATATAGACTACTTATGAGCCTCCTCTCCTTCCAGTTCACGCCAATTTTCTTCAAGATCTTCAGGAGTTTATTCCAATTTACTCTGTCAAAGGCCTTTTCCAGGTCAACAAATACTGCATAAACGTCTTTATCTTTTTCTATATATCTTTCTCCTATTGTTCGTATCAATCCAATTGCATATCTTGTACCCTTTCCCTTCCTGAAGCCAAACTGTTCTTCTTCCAATTCGCTTTCCATTGTAGAACGTAAACGTCGATTTAGTGTTCGCAGGAGAATCTTTGCAGAGTGTGATATCAAGCTGATAGTTCTGAACTCCTTACATTTTCTTTGCATTGGTTTTCTTCGGTATTGGTATTAACACTGTCTCAGTCAATTCTTCGGGTCATTCACCTTCTTTATATATCTTGTTGCATAAACGCAAAATTTCCTTCTTTCCTTCGCCCAAGCATTTAACTAATTCAATGGGGATTCCATCTACCCCTATTGCCTAAACCAACTGATAGATTACGAATTTAAGGGTTAAAGCAGGGCCACCTCTTGCAGGATGTGGTTATTCACCACGTACGGATGGTCATGGTTACAGCTAGATAAAGGTCTTGCACATCTCCTCCAATTAACCCTAGTTTGTTGAGGACCAGTGTAGAGTCTACCCCTAACAAAGGTCTAAATTTAATTATGTAAATATTACGTTAATTATTAGTTGTATTGATATATTAATTAATAACACCAGGATTTACAATTATGTTGTTCTTGCTTTCGTTAATAATGGTATAATTTAGTGATTAAACTTAAAATTGGTAGGTCTATTTAGAAATAAAACTTACTTCTGTTGAGGTGACACATATGGTATTATCGCCTCACTATGATGCTTAACAAGCGGCTCGTTTTGTTTCCCCGCAGGTGTTATATGTTATTAAAATACAAAGATCTCGACTGCCGCGACTACGACGATGTTACCACACTGCTATTCTTCCCTGAGTTTCAATTAAAACTCGGAACGATGTGGAATATTCGATCCAGTTATAAAATTGTATACCGTAATTAATTGTATAATTATCAATGATTTATTATTATATGTAGCTAGAATAATAATGCAATATCTACATATTATATTAGTTTATGTATAAGTGATTTCAACATGTGGCGGCCATGGGGAAAAAATTCAGACCGAACGGTTAATAATAATAATAATAATAATAATAATAATAATAATAATAATAATAATAATAATATATTTTCAGCATGATTTTGTATGGATATTAAAATTATGTAATAATGTTGGAATTAAATTATTTAATAAATAAATACGTATATAATTTTAATTTTAAAACTTAAACAATAAAACATAAAACTTAAATAATAACAAATAATCAGTTATAAACGCCCATAGCGCTATGAGAAACGCGACAACACCGCATGTCAAGCATTGCCGCGCGGCACCCACTTTAATATAAACTGTTAACCATCGGAGTGAGGCTTTAATAACCGGGTTGCATTCGAGACCTATTTGGTCAATTTATGGGCAAAATACTTGCACTGACGAGGTTCTGCGACTTTTTATTATATAGCCTACTAATAAAAAAGTAATTGAACCAATTTCACTCTGCTTATATAGCTATTTCAGTAGCCGGAGCTGATACAAATCGATAAATGTATGACATTAACGGGCCATGAAGATACATGGGGCTTGGATGTAAGCATCTATGACTTTTAGCCAACGACTCCAGAAGGAGGTGTGATCGTAATGCTACACATCGTCCGATTATACCCCGCGAAAATAACCAGTTATTAGTTATAGGTAACTGAATGACCCCAGGATCAATGTAGACACGAATTACTGAAAGAAAACCTCATTTTTTCGCTGCTCGGGAAGGATTCTAAATAATCCAGTCAGTAGATATCTTGCCTCCTGGGATACTTGATGCACCTTAAGAGGTCATGGTTTTCATAAATTATAAGAAATAAATTTATTTACATACAGATTGTTAATGTTTACACATCTTTCAGTGCATGAAGTTTTATTTTTCTTCTCTACTCATCTCTCTCCATGCACTCCATATCCTCCAGTCCTCTTGTTCTCATTCCAGTTCTTATTTCTTGCATCCATGAATTTCGAAGTATTTATTTGTTTCTTTCTTCTCGGTCGACACCATTCCAATGTTTTTCTGGGTTATCTTTCTTCTTGTATTCATCGTACGTGCCCATACCAGTTTAATTGCTTGTACCTCATATAATCCACCATTGAATATTTAATATTCGTTTTTCTCGTATGACTCCATTCCTTACTTTTTTCAATTTTGAACATCTTGCTGCTCTCCTCAATAATTCCATTTCCATCGACATATGTTTTTGTTCTAAGTTTTTGTTGAATTTCGAAACTCCAGCTCCATATGTGACAATACTTTTCACTATTGAATTATATATTTGTAACTTATTTTTCCTGGTTAAATATCTGTTCCATAGGGCACCATTTATCGTTGCTGTTACTGCTGTACCTTTATATACCCTGTTCTTAATATCACTGTCTTGTCTATTCTCTTTATCTACTTTTACCCCCAAATATTCAAAATTTTCACAATCTCTAATACATATACATGTCATATAAAATGTTTTTTTTTCTAAATTTATTTTCAAACCCCAATTAAGAAAGAAATAAAATAATAAAATTACATTTATATATGTTCATTTACAATATTACAGCATTTTGTGTGGGAGTCAAAGACGGTGTTCATTCGAATAAGTCGCTTTCATTATATGATTTAACCGACGGTAAATTACAATTTAATGATCTCATGATAAAAGCCCAATATGTAAATTTAAAGTCGTTTTACCTCTCGGCTATGAACATTATTGTTCGTTCTGTAAATCTACCCCTTTCTCAACAATCAGCTCGACATAAAGGATTAAATAATTGGACAACTTCTCGTAGTTGTTGTAACTTTTACAACGCACCACAAAAAAACAGAGGGCGCCGGGGAAAGTCCCAACTAACTGCTGTGTACATAGCTAGCGGCACAAATGAATATCAACAAATATATCTATGTACAAATTCTCTAATTTATTTCGTCCTGGAATTCAAATAAATATGTTAAAGGGGTACATTATGGTAAATTTAATACAGTTATATTATTATATGTACAGTCATCGTAAACCCACGAAGATGATTTTGATCTTTCTACCCATGTTTTGGTCTTCTTTCGTCTCGTATGTTGGAATGCCAAATATAGAAGTAGGCCTATATTTCTTTCCATTCTTCTCAGATGATTTTTCGATTATTGCAGGTATATTTGTATATGTTCATTTAAAATAGGTTCTCCGAATTTTAATCTGATAATAGTGTTCCTTTGTTGATTCAATCTATTAGCCCCTGCAGTTATACTAAGAATCGCATTTATCTTCATGTGTGTGTGTGTGTGTGTGTGTGTGTATATATATCTCCATATATCCATCCATAGTAATTCTGCCCGAGGACAGGTTCTTCACTGCAATCAAAACGTTTTCATGCTATGCTTAGCAGCTTTACTAGGGAATTATAGATGTAGTAGCTTCCCGTTGCTCTCCACACCGGTGAAGAATGATGACAATAAAGATGATGGTGATGGCCAGATGATTTTCGGGGACCATATATACATTATACGAATGGAAGCTGAAAAGCAATGATGTAGTACTATTGGGCGATAGCGAGGGCCAACACGTACACACTATTGAGTAACATTAAGAAATTGAGACTGGAAGTAAATATCAATAAAACTAAATACATGGTCACACAGAGAAATACATTATATAATAGAAATAAACAGCTAATGAGAATGAGGGAAATTTTGAAGAAGTGGCTGAATTCAAATACCTAGGAACAATAATCACAATAGGAATGAGATGCACAAAGAATTTAAACACAGGCTCAATTCTGGAAGTGCGTGCTATTATGCATTACAAGAACTCTTGTCGTCCCAACTTCTGTAAAAAAAAACATTAAACTGAAAAAATATAGAACTATTATTCTACCGGTTATATTATGGATGCGAAACACTGACTCTTACTTTAAGGGAGGAAAGGAGATTACGTGTATTTATGAATAAAGTTCTTAGGAACATTTTTGGACCAAAGAGAGATGAACAGACAGGTGAATGGAGAAGACAACTTAACAGTGAACTACATGGTTTTATAGGGAGCCAGATATAATAAGAACAGTTAAGCTTCGTTGACTGCGATGGGCAGGAAATGTGGCACGATTGGGGAATAAAGGAGGCGCATGGAAGCTTCTTGTAAGAAAATCAAAAGAAAAACGCCCAGTTGGTAGGCCAAGAATGAGGTGGGAGAATAAAATTAACCATTGATAGGCCTATACAGAGAATGATTGGAGCTCAGGACAGGGGTGTATGGAGAGCTGATGTCCACGCGGCCATAAGCCTATGGGTTCGATAGTGTAGTGAGTTAGTTAGTTATAATTATATTTTGTATCCCAAATCCTCTCTAGCGATGTTAAACTGAAAATAAATAAAACGAAGCAGCTATTCTTCCAATTGCATTATGTGAATGCCAAACGTGTTTATTTTATTCCATTTAATTTTAAGAGAACAGAAAATGAAGTACGTAGAAAAAATATTTTCATCAAAGAAAGATACAGAAGTGAATGGAGGAAACAACATAACAATAAGCTTCGTGCTTTTTATAGGAAACCAGGTGCAAAAAAGAGTAGTTAATAATGTAGCAAGCTGCGATCAGTCAAATATGTGGCACAAATAGGGAACGAAAGAGTGGCTGGGATTTTTTTGTAGAAAAGCTAGGATAAAAGAACGTAGTAGGCAGGGGCGAGAATGATTAATAAAAATCAACTATAATGGCTGGGTAACTCGACATGCCCAACCATGTGTTATCCCTACGGCTAGAAGATCGTCCGTCAACCTCTGTGATTGACGCATGTCAATCACGTGGTAAGCCAAGGGATACCTAGACTTACCGCTACGTTACCCCGAGTAACTTGATGATAAAGGTATTTGGTATCTACAATAATAAGAACAAATTCACCGCGGCACAAACACAATGTGTTAGGACAGAATTTCTGCTTCAAATGATTTTTTTTTCTTTAACTTACAGTCTCGCACACGCCCAAACTCATTCTCTAGAAGCTGTCAGCTAGTGAATGTAATATTTGGGAGGGGGGGGGGGTTGTTTTGCGCATAGTACAAACTGATCAGTATTTTTTGTTGTTGGATTCATCACTGGAGTAGGGGTAAAACTCGAGGCTTCACTACAGGAGACAATAGGCTCGATTTTCGGTCGCTGAAACGTTTTCAAAATGTGCTTAATATTATTAGACAAGATTGTACCGAGTGACATCCAGAACTTTCTGATAGAGTGAGTAATGTTTAATTACATTAACACAATTCATTTTTTATTACATTAACAGAATTAAAATATCGTGATTACAAAGAATATATGGGGGAAAAAAACTAAAAGAGGAATGTGAAAAATGGGGACCTTATATAAATATAGAGAAAACTAAATATCTGTGTATAGGAGAAGAAATGGAAAATATAAATTTCAACAATGGAGAAGAAATAAAACCTAGTATTGAATGCACTATTTAGGAACAAAATTAGACCATTCAGACAATAACACGATGGAAATTAAAAATAGAATCGCACAAACAAAACAAGCAATAAATGCTTTAAACTCTGTTTGGTGGAGCATACATATTACAAAAATAGAAAATTAAAAATATTACAAACGATGCTTCAGAGCATTTTAATATACAGTGCTGAAGTTTGGCAAATTCCTACCGGGGAAATGAAAAGAATTTTAAGTACAGAAATGGATGTTTTGAGAAGATCAGCTGGAAAATCTAGAATGGGTAGAATACGAAATAAAGAAATAAGGAAAATTATGGGTGTAGAAGAGGAGCCAATCCACCGCTGTGGTCTCGAGGTAGTGTGCTGTCTTGTCATGCAGCGGGCCCGGGTTCGATCCCCGGTCGGGGCAGTTTTTCTGGGTGAGGTTTTTATCGGGGTTTTTCCTTACCTGTAAGACCAATTTCAGGAAAACTTTAAGGACCAACGGTCTCCGAAATCATATGGCCATCATTATTATCATTATCTTCATCATCATCCTTCACCGGTGTGGAAAGCAACGGGAAGCTACCACACCTACAATTACCTAGTAAAGCTGCCAGCATAGCATCGAAATGCTATGATTGCAGTAAAGGACCTGCCTTCGCGCAGAATTACTATGGATGGATGGATGGATGGATAGAAGAGGAGCCAGACATCATAGACATTATAGAAAATAAAATATTGTCACGTCAAAAGAATGCCAGAGCAAATATTGCCTACAATTATTATGGAATTGATCCCAATGGAAGGTAGGAAGGAAGACCAAAGAAAACCTGGATATATGGTGTGCAAGCGGCTATGATTATCAGAGGATTGGAGGAAAATCGATGGATGGACACAGAGGAATGGCGTTTGATTTCTGGAAGACGGCAGCAGCTGTCATGATACCGGATGATGATAACATAATTAAATAAATATTAAATTAGAGTATTAAATAATGAAATTCAATTAACAAAAATCTTAAGAATACTACTAGGAAACACGCTATAAAAACAAAAACAAAATTAACAATAATTCAAGTTATTCAAACGGAGTTGCTGTTCGGCAAAACTGTATCAGATAAAGACATTTAGACAAAACAAGGATGAAGATGTAATTTTAAAACAAGCTATAAACAAAAATACGATGGCTAACTTATCACTAGAGACCGGATGTTAGGGAAAATGCCTACAGTCATTTATTATACATATTGTAAAAGTGACTTCATATAAGTTCATACCGATGACCCTAAAGTTGTTTTCCATGAAGTTAATTTTGCCTATAAATGCCTATTTTATCTTATAATGCCTATAAAAGCCTATTTGCCTTTTTTTCTCCAAATTAACTTAGTAGTTCAATTAAATTAATTGAAATGGACAAACTTCATGACACATATCATTGCATAGAAACCTTTAATTAACTGAAAATATAATTTTTGATGTTGATAACACTGAATTCAGTCTGTAGTCCTCGTTCACAAACAGGTGCTTCAAAGATAAAGTGCTGCGACAAGTGAATGTGATTTTTTCCCCTTTAGAAAAGTTGTTTCACGATGCCTAAAGAATGGACAACACTAAAACAGTAAAAGACAAACTGACCAATATCGTGAATTTGGCGCGGAAATATTCTCAAGCGACGATTCAATATTGTTTTGCAAAGTGTGTAAAATTTCTGGGATTTGCGCGAAGTGCCATGTTTCACAACATGTACACACTGCAAAAAATAAGTATTCTCTTTGTAAAAGGCAAAACAAGTTCCAAAATCATCTCTGGTATCTTCGTATACTATTTATAGGATATGTTTATATTCTTTACGTAAGGCTGTAAAAATGTATATTTTAATCAATTTTTTGTAAGAGCCTATTTTGATATTTTAGTGCCTATATTAATGATTTTAGTGCCTTTTTGCCTGCCTATTTTGAACTTTTTAAGTGTCTAACATCCGGACTCTTATCACTTGACAAATATTGTACCTTCATTCTGGCATGAAATAAAAACGTAAGCAAGAGATAAATAAACCGCCCACAATTGAATTTGAACCTACGCTGTTTTGTTAGAAAGCTACCTCTTGCTCCACAGTGATTCGTACATCTGCTCCAGCAGTTGAGTTTTCTATTTGTTGAAAGACTACAATCAGTGAATGTTGCCGTTGCATAAAATATCTTAATTTATCCACATTTGTATGACCTCTCAGAGATTAGGGCCAACCTATATTATGAAAATATACTAGCCTATATTAATTTTATTATTATTTCAGGATTGCTTCTGTTTTTTACACAGGTATCATCAACCAAAATATACTAATTGTTTCTTCCACACTTCCCGGTCTTGCGTCTCTGCTTCTGTCATATTTCTCTTCTTCATGTTGTCTTGAATTCCCTTATCCACGTTGGCTTTGGTCTACCACGTTTCCCTTTTCCAGGAGATATCCATATGAATACTTCGTTGCTTGTTTCTGTGTCCCTTCTTCTCATTATATGTCCATAAAATCTTAGTTGGTTTTCTTCAGTTTCTTGTAAAATTTCCTTTTCTACATTCATTATTTCTCTTATTGTATTATTTTTTATTTTATCTAATTTTGATATTCTTGCTGTTCTTCTTAAAAAGTCAATTTCTGTGACTAATAATTTATTTCTGTGTTTTTGCTTCAACGTCCATGTTCCCGCACTATATAATAAAATAATTAACTAACTAACTCACTAGCACTATCGAACCCGTAGGTTCATGGCCGCGCGGAAATAAGCTCTCCATGCATCCCTATCCTGAGCTAATGTTTTCCAATCATTCCCTGTATAATCTACTTCCCTCAAATCATAGTTAATGTTATTCTCCCACCTCATTATTGGTCTACCAACTGGGCGTTTTCCCTCTGCTTTTCCTACAAGAAGTTCTATGCACGTATTTCATTCCTCATTCCTGCCACGTGTCCTGCCCTTCGCAGTCTACGAGACTTAACTGTTCTCATTATATCTGGCTTCTTATAAAGACAATGTAATTAATAGAATACTCTTCACAATTGTGTTATATATGTTAATAAGGTCCACCGCTGTGGTCTCGAGGTAGCGTGCTGCCTTGTCACACAGCGGGCCCGGGTTCGATCCCCGGTCGGGGCAGTTTTTCTGGGTGAGGTTTTTATCGGGGTTTTTCCTCACCTGTAAGACAAATGTCAGGAAAACTTTAAGGCCCAAACGGTCCCCGAAATTATATGGCCATCATCCTTACCATTATCATTATCATCATCATCCTTCACCGGTGTGGAAAGCAACGGGAAGCTACCACACCTACAATTCCCTAGTAAAGCTGCAAGCATAGCATGAAAATGCTATGATGGCAGTGAAGGACCTGCCTTCGGGCAGAATTACTATGGATGTTAATAAGGTATAACTAGCCTATATCGGATATAATAAAATTGCCCTTAAGAAGACGCTCTAGAAGTTTTCAAATAGCAAATATCAAAAGTTAAAGAAGACTTTTATTTAAGAAAATATCCACTAAAGAAGAACATTTCTTGATTGTCTGGGCTGGGTTTGAAGTGGTCACTAAGGAGGAACGCTTCCTTAGCCCTCCTAAAGCGAAAGTAAATATATAGGGAAAAAGTCCAATCCCTCCTGACGCAATGCATTATTACACCAGGAACATTGCAAACTACGTGCAGGAAAGCTTTCGGCTTTATGGACCAAAAAAGAACAAGAAAAAGGAGGGGAAGAAGGAAAAGGAACACTTCAACGACAAGTAGTAAGAAGAGGAAGAAGAAGAAAGTCTAGCTTCACAACAATTTATGAAGAAGACGTGTTTTCTTTACTGCAGAACGACCACGTGCCTTGGGTATAGAAATGTACATAGAATTTGTAACCTGTGGTGTGAAAAAAAGTGTTAAAATTATTTAAATAAGGAAGGTTTTGAATTAGAATATAAATAAACATATTTATATATTATGTATTAACTACTTTCCTTGAAGCATTATTTAAGCATTAAAATAGTTCACATTAATTCGGATTTGTTGAAATTTATGAACCTCTCTGTTTACCAAAATAAAACTTTATGAGTTTATATAGAATTTGGACGGATAGATATTCACCTAGACTTATAACTAAAATGGGTATTAGACAAAGAAATATACTAACATAATTCGGATTCTACATATCTATATATATATATATATATATATATATATATATATATATTTTACCTGATGGAGCTAAGACTGTAAGGTCTTCTCTTCCACTTCACTTCACCAGGGTTAATTTATATATATAATAACAATTATGAATTATCCACATGTTGATTAATGATACATTATATATATATATATATATATATATATATATAGGCTACACAATATAAAGTTCACATGAGAAAGAAAGAAAAATAGTGATAAAATGTAATAGTAATAATAATAATAATAATAATAATAATAATAATCTATAAAAATTAGTTTAAGTAATTGACTTGGTAATAAAAGTTTAAAATACAAAGGAATAACAAAACAATACATGGAACACGGTTATATATTATATTACCTAAGGAAATAAGTAGGCCGCAGTGGACTAGTGGTTATGCTCCTTGCCTCTGGTCCCGAAGGTCGCGGGTTCAAAACCAGCCGGGGTCGGTGGATTTTTAGGACGGAAAAATTCAAGGAGTAAGTCCTCCGGGAGGGACTTTTAAGCCGTGGGTCCCGAGTCTGAAGATTTTCAGGCTCGTAAAAAACCCTTAAGCCTGAATGAAAAGGCCTCTAAGCAAAATTTACCGAATTTTCCCGTATTAGTATGGTTCAAATTCTTCCCTGTAGGGGGAGAGCGCCTAAATCTCTGTAAAGGGAAAACATGGGCTTACAATACAAAATATATTAACACTACGTTTTGGATGTATTTTTGTATGCCTATACATATATATTGTACGTATCATACATAAAGGGCAGTGGTTTTACTTCCCGCACGAGGTATGTAATATTACAGTACTGTCATTTAGGTTTGCTACCCCGAAATGTAGGAAACTGAACTTTGAATCGTGGTCGCCATTGCTGTAAGTACGACAAAACGCAGTATCGCGAAAAAAAAACCGCTTTAAAACTGTGAGGCGATGCTGCATAAAAATCTATTATCTATAAAAACAATTAATTTTACATCAATTATCACAAGCTGCGAGTTTATAATGTCAGTCATGAATTCAGCAAAACGGTTAGTATATCAATCATTGTGCTTAATAATAAAATACAATTTTTCTCTTTAGGGCCAGAACCATAAGAAGCAATTGACGTCATGTACTTAGAGAAAAAATCTGTCACAAAGCCGTATCAGAACTACGATTTGTTTCCAACTTTACAACTTTGCATTTATCTGTAACTGGGGACATATAGCAGATTATTGTAGTCAAAATGTCAAGAGCTGAAAAACGGCAGGAGTGAAGACTGTTTCCCAAAAACTTGTCTTGTTCCTACGAAACAATTAGGAAATATGCTAGAACGATGACAGCAGTGATGATAAATTACTAAAGACATTTCTCTGTTCAACACATTTAATGAAATAAATTAAAAAATCTTTTCCATTCCGTTTTTGAAGGAACTTGTCTCATTTTTTTGTTAAGCTCAGATACGACCTGAGTTTGGAGCAAGATTAATGACACACTCGTCCTATATTTGGAATAAAAATGTTACATCTCCACTTCCTGGCTCCTTTCTCACAGAAAATAAGAATATTGGATAGACATTTTATTTTCGTTCATATAATGCTACAATTTTATAGCAAACGTCAAAAGAAGCTTAGAAATCACCTGAATCATGCTACTTGTGTTGATACTAGATCAATGTGTCAGTTCTGGTGGAACCATAATCATGCTTAGCTCTGGTACCGAGGTTCACAGGTTCAAACCCGATCGCGAACAATGGATTTTTCAGAGGATGGAAATCCTAATCACTCTCTTATTGAAATTCAGTATTAGTTGGAAGCAGGATGTGCAGTTTAGAGTCTCTATGAAGCAAAAATTAACGAACAATTCTGAAAGATTTTTTAATATCCCATGTTTATTTATAATACATATATCATGATTGGTGTAATGTTTTTTGCATTATTTTATAACAAATTAAATAATGTCAATACATTATAGGTTTCACAACTTAAAAAAGTAGAATAAAACCTTTTTTGATACTTTTTTTAATCTCCATCACTGCCGGTCTCAAGTCCGGATGAAAAAGGAGATGCGGGAGGGGTAACATCTCGTTAAAAAAACCTAGGTTCAGCTGGCTCCGGCTGATAGTACCTTGTAAGGGCTCCTTGCCAAGATTACGGCGAAGACCTTAACGGCAGAATCGCCAGAGAAGGAGACCTCAGTATTGTGAAACTGGCGGAAGAGGCAACCCTCCTGACGCGGCTATTATACAGGGAGTAACGATCATACAGTACGCTCTGAGATGACAACCCCATCATGATCTTACCCTACAAGAGGTTGGTAGTCTCTTTAGGGAACATTATTTTACTCGAAGTCTCCAATGAAATAAACCAGTTTGATTGGAATTGGAACGGAGTGGCCCATACCGAAATGAAGATGATGATGATTTTTTATTTTCTTTATTCTATTGACGTCTTATTTTAGCAGTTGTATCAAATTTGAACATTTTTCTTTCAATGTAAAATCTTATAAGATTCTCACACAACGAAAAAAAAAATATATATATATATAGGCCTATATATATTTCCAGGAAATTATCATACTTATTTTAAGAGTTCCTACACATTTTTTCAAGTTAATGCATTATCGACTTGCTCCTACATTTTCCTTCTATGCACACCAGATAATAAGAAATATGATGAAGATAATGTAAGTTATATTTCAAATAATGAACTCATTCAACTGCATCGCTCATATTTGTTATTAGCTTGTAGATCTATTGTCAAGTTACAGGTCACTAAATTCTTTGTCTTAATGATGAGTTAAAAGTAAATGACAAATTACACTGGTTCAACATGATTTTTGTGTCATGAGTACCAGTAATTGTACTTAATGCAGTTTTCTTATCGTGTTTTCAAATATGTATTCGGAATTTCTCCATCACCCATAATGTTTTTATTTCAATTTCAATTAATGTATTTAAATAATCATTTTTTTAATAAACCTAGATTTCTTCCCGGAGTGAGCGATTAGCACGGGGAACACTTCCATCAGGAAATTTCAGCTATGGAAAAGAGATGTCAAGGCAAATGGAATCCTAATATGCTGGCCGATTATTGCTGGATCATTATGACGGACGCTCCACAAGCGAAATATAGCAGAAAATCGTCATTTCTTACTCTCTAGGTGAGTCCAAATGTTCGAATATTGTGCAGTTACGAATGTAGAAAATATTAAAGCGATTGAAATTATAAATTCCTTTCTCTCGGAAACCTTGCGTGATGGAGAGAAACCGGTATCATATTTGTTTTAGGAGTAAAATACTATCAGAATCACATATTTTTCTTTCTGAGGAAAAAAAAAGTTTCTTTTTTTGTTGCTCAGTGTTAATTAAAGGTATACACGTATTTAAAACTATATAATTTATTTTGAGCAAATTTTTATGTTAGTGGTTTTTAAAATTATCTTCATAGTTAATGCATTTTTATGTTTTATTTTACTCTGAGTGAAACAAAATATATTACGGCCTTAACTCCTTGAGTTTAAATAAAAATTATTATTATTATTATTATTATTATTATTATTATTATTATTATTATTATTATTACTATTGCTTAATATAGAAGGAATTAAAGCCCTGGATCCTGTGTCAGTAAAAAAAAAAAACGTAAACAACCTAGAAACAAATAAAACCTGGGAAGTAACGTGATTAACATGTCTTTTGAAACGTTTAATGAAAAATAAATGGGAATTTTACAAAAAAGTTTAAACACATGCTTGAATTTCTGAAATAAAATTGAAGATGACGTAGAAGACATTGAAATTGCTGTAGATAGAATGAAATAGAAGAAAACATATTTTTAATGAATGTGGAAAAATAATTGAAGAAAAAAACAGGATATGAGATGAGGTATAAAGAATTTAAATTTAAATTTTACTATATTCTCGCTCAATATTAATTTCAGATTATGTTAATGGTATGCGAACACGTGTTTGTTTTAGGTGAGCGGTTTTTATAGGTGTTTTTAGTGGGCATATGTTTATTTTTCATTAACGACTTTAGCATTAGAATGCGTCCCTCATTGGAAAAAAAAGCTCTTGATTTTCCAAAATTTGCAGCAAAATTGATTGATATTGTATCCTCAGTTTCTTATTGGAGAAATTCAAATCGTTTATGTATGAAACTATAGTACCAAGTGACGAGGAGCTTTATCCCACAGCATCATTTGATTGCTTCGTAAATTAGAAACGAATATTTGAAAGAGTGCGGCCAACGTATCATGTTTCATAGTGTTCTATGCATTATGGTTGCCAATTTCAACAAAAAATCTTCTTCTAGATAATGGAATTAGACCATAGACCTGTTTCCACATCAAGAGATAGTATTCCTCCATATGAGGCGACCAACATGTCTTCTTCTTTTGAGTCAGTAATAAAGCAAAATTTGTGGGAGTCTATTGGGTGTCATTCTTTCTATGGACCTAAACTGGAGCAAATTAGATCTTAAATTCTGCATTTTATCTGTAACACTGTAGACGTTTAGTTCAGTTCTTATTTCTTCATTATATTCCTTAACTAACTAGCCTGCTACTAAACGTAAGTATTTAATTTTAGGTACTTCTGTTTTCCTTTTATCTGATTTATTAAGTATCCAATTTTCACAAACATATGTAACATAGCTACAAACAAATTATGAATTGTAACTGTTCATATATGCTTTAAAAATGGACTTATAACAAGATTATCATAAGTAATGCTACGAGTAATTACAATTTATCTAGAGGATTTGGAAATAAATCGTGGAATTTGTTAGGACCATTTAACGAATGCAATTAAGTTGCTAACTCAAACGTCATTATTTAAATATAGTTACCGGTATTTTAATATATATATATATATATATATATATAATGTAAAAGGCGATGTTTGCAAACAAATAAAATATGCGAGGTTATGTATATTCACTGCAACTAGATCATATTATTTATTGCCAAATATGATCGCAATATCCTAAGAATCAACCCAAATGAAACACATCAAACTGTATATTATATAGACATTATACAATTGGTTATTAATTATTTTTTTGTAAACAACTCAGTAAAACCAAGGAATCGGTTCATTGTTTGTTATATTCATTGTATTTATTGAAGAAAAATAATGCTCTGAGCTGTTCAGAATATTAAAAAGGTAGAGCTTTCTTCATCACAAAAGCAGGAGCTGTTAAAGAGAACTCGATAAAGAGCGAGGTGAAACATGACTGTCATAGGTTGCAAAACAAAATTCAATGAAATGTGATTGGTCATTGACTATCATTTGGGGCATGAGTTAAATAGTCATACTAATCGATGATATAAAATCTCGAGGTCTACTGAAATAAGCATTACCAACTTGAGCAGTTTTTCCATATCGTTTCTACAATTTATTTTTTATTTCACATGAGAGTTTAAAAACGCTTTGTATTATATTAATGTACAATTATTTAGCAATATTTTCATTAAACTCTTTAAAATTAAGAGGAAAGTAGGAATATAATCAAGAATACTAAATTATTAATATATAACACAATTGTGAAGAGTATTTTATTATATGGTGCGGAAACATAGACGTTGAAGCAAAAACACAAATAAAATATTAGTCACAGAAATGGACTTTTTTAAGAAGATCGGCAAGAATATAAAAATTAGACAAAATAAAAAATAATACAAAAAGATAAATTACGAATGTAGAAAAGGATATTGTACAAAAGATTGAAGAAATACAACTAAGATGGTATGGACATATAATGAGGAGGGACACGGAAACAAACGAAGTATTAAAATGGATACAGCCTGTAAAGGAAAACATTGTAGACCAAAGCCAACGTGGATAAAGGGGATTCAAGACAGCATGAAGAAGAGACATATGACAGAAACAGGAAGTACGGGAAGTGTGGGAGAAAAAAAAAATATTTTGGTTGAGGATACCTGTGTAAATAACAGAAACAATTCTGAATAAAAAAAAAAACATCGCCGGTAATTTCATTTTGGAGAGATTGGGTTGAAACTGCTACTGTGATTGAAGTGAGGTATTTAACAGATTCTACAATGAATTTCGCATGACTGGAGATACGACATTGTTATCCTATGTGTGATAGAGATATGTCACGTGACAGGTAATTAAGAAGCACTTGTATAATGTAAGTCACTTTAATTGTCTCCTTCCAGTTGAATTAATATGTAATCTGAAATAACTGTATTTGGGACAGAAAACTGTCGATGTGCTCTGAGAGAGTCAGTCATGGTTAACTGCCTCTGGTTCCGAGGTTCGCAGGATCATATCAGGTCAGGGTAAATTGATTTTCAGAGCTCAAAAATCCTTAGCATGTATTATTTCAGAGGGAAAGTAAAGTCATGGGTTTCGTGTCGATGATTTATGGCACGTAAAAGAACATAAAACATGTAAATAGAAGCATCTGAGTAAGATTTGCCGGTCACTCCACCCCCAGATTTAAAACACCTCCTAATAATCTGAACAATCATAAGATGTCTCTCTCTGTCTCTACCTTATTCTATTATCTCCCTTTATATGTAACTTTACATGCCCCAGGCACTCTGGCCTTTCAGAAATAGACATATTGACAGAAGAATATTGAATTCTGATTCATATGCATACTCTTTTGACCATGTAATGACATGGAGCCTCCCTGTATGAGTGATCAGCTCATTACTTAGGCCACCTCCGAGACAATACAAACATTGAAGACAAAACACACAAATCTATATTAAACAAGGCGAATATGATAAGAATATTTTTATGGCCAAATTGTGTTCGGGGACTATTTGGGCCTTACATTTTCCCGATGTATGTTTCACAGGTTAGGAAAAACCTCGATAAAAATATCACCCTGGAATTGTGTCCCGATCGGGGATCGAACCAGCACCCATTGCATACGAGGCAAAGATGTTATCCCAAAACCACAGAAATGGACTGTTATAATAATCGTCAAACAATACCAAATCAACTTTATTCAACCGAGCGAGTTGGTTCAGGATGTAATGCTTGATAGTCGTATACGGAAAGTCTCGGGATTAATCCCTGATGCCAACCAACCTTATTTTTTTCCTGGTTTTCGTTAATCATGAAGGTGGGTTGAAATTTAATACCAGATCCCATTTTTATACGTGCCATAGTGCTGTTAAAAACAGAATGTAATATCGAAATAGACGCGATATTACCTGATATGTTGAGCATCTATAAAATAAGAGCGGGAAAAATTACAAATCTTATAGCTAACGATTGTTATGTAACAACTAGTATACTCTTACATTGCTAACATCAAGTTCAAGAATATACCACATGAACAGTCTAAAATATAAGCGTCACACATGGTTCACGAATACCCGTTTCTAGGGATTGTAGATGGTATTTGTTAGATACGGTTTTGTAAAGAAAGTCATGTCCGGTGGTTTACCGTTTCGACATTACAATGAAGCTGGTATCGAATCATTTTCAAATATCTAGTTTCACTGTAGACAATTAAAACTAACAGAGGCGGACGTCTTCTCTCATCAGATGGCACGTGCTTTCTGTTTACGGTCTGATCTAACGATAATCCAAGTGAGAGAGAGGATTTGCAATTGACAATAAATTACAAATCTCCGCTTCACGATAGACAACTGAAACTGGCAGATGTGGATATCTTGAGTCAGCAGATGTCCCATGTTTTCTGTCTGTAGTCTGATCTACCGATAATCCAAGTTAGGCATGCGATTTGATATTGACTCGATCCCGTCATCATGGTAGCTTAGAAACCAAGTTCTCTGTACAACTTGTACAAGCGTCTACAGGACTCTTAAACCATCATCATTATGTTGCCTACAAGTATAACCCCGCAAAGTAATTTCTATAGTAAACTGATGACTCCTCTAAATAGTGTTTTTATTTATATTTTCACTACCATTGAACTGATTGTTTTATAAAGTACAGAACGATTCAGATGTAGTGTTTTATCATAAGTAATGACACGAGTGATTTCCAAATTATCGATAAATGCACGACTCATGAAGTGAGGAGCGAAATTACCTAGAGAATTTGAAAATCAAGAGTGGCATTTGTTAGGACTATTTAACGAATAAAATTAAGCTGTTTACTCACAAATCATTATTTAAATATAGTTATTAAAACATTTAAATATTTAATGTAAACGGCGAAGTTTGAAAACAAATGAGAAACGTTATGTTTCATTTGTTCATCACTACAATCAGATCATATTTATTACCAAATAGAATCGCAATATTGTAAGAATGCATCCTAGTGGAGAAAAAAATGAAACATATCATTACAGGTTATTAATTAATTTCTGATGTCCTATGATGTAAATTGGTCAACTATATTTTTCTACAACGTTAATGTCTGAGAAATAATACGTTTAAGAAAGTGCAAACAGTGTTTTTTATGGTATAATCAATTGCTACAAATGTTTTTTTTTATATTATCTCCCGCAACCACAATAAGATAATATTCGTGCACTGTATATACAATCTGGTAGCCACATTCAGTCACAGCAAAATAATGCTTTAACCTATTCAGAATGTTAAAAAGGAGGAGCTTGATTTTACAGTGATAAAATTAAACTGATAAAATTGAGGTGAAAAACTACTGTGAGTGGTTGTAAATAAAAAATAATTGAAATGTGATTGGTCATTGACTCCCTTTTGGGGCAAAGGAAAAATTATTCCAATTCACGTACGTAAGTGCTGGGTAAAACAAGGCTAGAAATGCACCAGTAAACTTTTGAATAACTTTTAATCAGAAAAAATATAGTGCGCATTTTGATTATATTCACCCAGGAATTGATACTTTAAATCTGCTGCACTCTGTATATATACGATCTTATAAGAACTTCTTGGTAATTTCCTCAGAAGTTCATTTGTGAATGTTTTCGTTTCTTTTGTTAAGGATTATCATACTGAATAGCTTAATGCTGAATGAAGACAAGTTTTTGAACCTAAATTACCTAAATCGTTTCCAAAGAAATTCAAACATTGAAGGCGTCCTAAAAAGCTTTCTTCATTGTTATAAAAGGAAGGAAAAAACATATAATCTTGAAAGATGTTTCTAACGATTTAGAGGATTATATCCCCAATGGCACTATCCATCATACAGAGTAAACATATCAAACAAGCATGAAATCTGTCTTCTGGGTGTCTCCGTATTCCTTTCCTTCAACTTCTACTTTTCTACAAATTCTCTGTCATTTGTCTTTATCATTTTCTACTCGTGCGTCTCTTACATAGATCCAACTTTAGTGTAATGTCTCAGATAGTGTTAATAGTATATTACGAAGCGAGGTTTGAGAGTGATTTTTACAGAATCGAAGAAATGTTTAAACACCCAGAGATAGAATGTTTTTAATTTCCAAGATTCTGTAAAACACTTCACAAACGTGCGTTATACATTATTTTTTGCAGGATGGTGTTTTCAAAATAATAAATAATATTAAAATAATAACATCTTTGTTGGAAATTTTGCGTTCATTAGATAGGGAGCTGATTTTTATGTATTAAAAGTTAAGATTGCAACATAGTATAATGAGAAGTTAGGTTTATGACTGTCTTTTGTTTTTGGTTCCACACAAAAAACAGTTAAATAGTATAATGAGAAGTACGACTTTTGACTGTCTTATCTTATTTCACACACAAACAGTTGAATAATATATACTATCTGCATTGCAATCTTTTCTTTTATTGCATAAAAATCCACTCCCTAATTATAAACAATTGACTAACGTTAACAGTGAGGGCAATGTTTATTATTCGAAACTACAGGAGGCCGTGAGACCAATTTAGTGATAAAATGGCGGCAAGTACGTATTGATTTTTTATATTGTTTCAAAGTTCAGTTCATTTAAAATGCAATAATATTTTTCGTACAATGTATATTAACACTAACTTTCGGATAATTTTTGTATATACATTGTATGTAGTATACATAGAGGGCGGTGGTTTTACTTCCCACGTGCATATTTTAGTAATATGTAATATTAAAGTATAGTTATTTTACTACAGTAGTTATTTAGGTTGGCAACCCCGAAATGTAGAGAAGTTGAACTTTCAATCATGGTCGCCATTACTGTAAGTACGACAAAACGCACAATCGCGCAAACAATTAGTTATGCAATATACAACCATTATAGGTCTAATGAATTAAGTTGATTAAAAATGTGGATATATAGCGGAGTGGTTAAGGCAAGATGCCTTGGCGCAGAGCTACAGGACTTGAGCTGGTTCGAGTCCCCATGGGGGAAGACATTTTCTCATCAACGTTTGATCAGTATAGGACCGGTATCCACCCAACATCGTGATAAATTTGGGCAGCTACAATAAGTAGCGTTTCTAGGTTAAGAAAACCAGCTATAACGGCTGACCACATGTCACTCCTACACTGGCTGCATGATCGTCAACCTATGCGATTAACACATGTAGATGTGAGGCCAGCAACCGGCTTATCGTGCCATGGAGTTAAGTTAATATAATCTCACAGTATTATCTTGCGTTTCTCCTCCTCCAAGCACAACATGCCTAGAAGGTCCTTGGTCGACCAGCCGGCTGTTGGCCTCACATCCGCATGTGTTATTCACAGACGATCATCTAGCCAGTGATGGGGTATCTTGCGTTTCACAGGTTTTGGTTTGTATTTGCAACTGAACGCTCATCTACTCCAATACCATATAAGCCTTTAGATTATTCAGATAATTAAAACAAATCTGCGAATGGGACGTACACTCAGATTCAACCCAGGAAGTTACTGTGTGTTTGGAATAAAGAACTGGGTTGCCATTTTAACAGTATTCTCTTGAGACAAACCCTTATATAAAACTGAAGATTGCAACACAGCAGGTACATAGTTGTAAGTTGTAGTCGTCCAAGCCACCCCCTCTTAAAGAAAAAAAAAGTTATCACTTGTCACTGAGCTCGTGCTGATCTGTACCATCCTGTGTGAAAATATTAACTCTCATATTTACTATAAAACTAGTTTACATGCCATAAAATAAAAAACTATGTTGGATGTGCATTCACTGTCTATCCATCTCTCGTTCTTCTCCCGTCCATTCGTCTATCTTCTTTAGCTCTTTTTGCAACCCCACTAGAAAGGAAATCGGGTACAACTATCCCAATATTTAAAAAGGGCGATAAAACTAAACCAGAAAATTATCGTGGAATTATATTACTTAATAGTTCTCTAAAAGTATTCACGAAAATATTAAACAATAAATTAAATGCATTAATCCATATTAAAGAACAACAAGGATTTCGGGAAAATAGATCCACATTAGATGCAATTTACATAGTTACGTTGTCATGGATTTAGAAGTAATATTTTGATGCAGATACTGTAACAATAAGACATATAACAAATGAATTAAAAAAGTAATGAAATAACACTTGGACGAAACTCGTAATAGTCTTAATAATACTGTTCTATACTCTGTTTCTTTAAAATATTTGTACGAAAGTCGACTACTTGATAAAGGCGACATTTTGTACTGCGAAGTTCCATGTGCTACATAAAACGGTTATACTTTTCAGGTTACAATTAGCTTAGTTAGAAAACTAAAAACAAATCACTGTAAATATCCATAAAAGTAGGTGGTTAAAAAAAAAGAACGGAAAATGGATGGAAATGAATTATTATATAGGAATCATTCATTGGAGGTAAATCACTTCAGCATATCATATCGATTTCGCTTACTTCTAATCTGATGGCCCCGGTTCGTTTCCGGTTGGCGTAGAAATTTATATCGCAATCTAGGTCTACGTGAATATGAACTTATCACACGTTTTGCTTAAATCCTTTAAAACATAGTCCATTAGAAAAAAATGTATGGAGCGATGTTGAGATCAGTAATGCATTATGGTAGTGAGATTTGGGGTTTTCAAAGAACGGAAATACTAAATAAGGTATATACGCATTTTATAAAATATATTAGACCTACAGGACTTAGTAAGGTCGTTTCTAACTGTGGAATTTTATATGAATTTGGGTCATTTCAGGACGACATAAACTGCAAAATTCGTATACTCAAGTATTGGTTGCGGCTAATCCAAGGTGAACAAACAATGCTCAGAGCAATTTGTTACGACCACCAAATTAGAAACATAAATATGAATTTCTGGGCAGACGAGGTTAGGTGAGAACTCCAAAAGTTTGGGATGGGTTGGGTATGGGGGAAAAAGGAATTTAAAATCGCAATAATGTGCGGAGAAAAAAAAGGAAGGTACTTAGATATAAACCAACAAAATATTTTCGCCGAATGTACAGGAAAACGCTCACTGTTTTTACAAAGAGACCTAAAACAAGTTTGGGGAAAATAATCTTATATAGTCAATCTAGGATTTAAGGAGAGATCAGAGTTTGCTTAGTTTTCGTTAGGGGCATGGACATTTTTCAAAATTAGTGACCATCACGATATGCGAACATGTCCAATGTGCGGGAGCTTTGAAGACGAGATACATATATTAGGCAAATGTAACGTTTTATAATATTGGAGGCGTCAGTTATTACCGGAAAGATTTCTAAATTCAAATTGTGAAAGATTGGCATGCTACAAGTTACTGGTAAGACCTAAATTTGGATAAACGTGGGTAAATTTCTGGACAAAACGCGGAAAATAAGAACAGCACTTATTCATGAAAAAATAAATAAGTTAGCGTACCATTAATTCTTAATAATTCTACATAACCAAATTAATGTATAATGTAATTGTATTGTTATCTATTTGTAATATTATTGTTTTATTTCTTGTTTTAAGTTATATTGTTACCAAACTTTAACTTATTGTAACGGACTGTCAACAGCACGTACGGCTTACTGCCCGTGCGACACATATTTGCAAATAACATTGTATGTATCTTACTTTTAGTCTACTAAAGTCCTACTACTACTAAAACATTGAAAATGGAGAATATATCACCGTTGGAAAGTGAATTCAACCCAAAAAATTTCTCGGTTATCCTTCTTATTAAGATTCTTTTTATTGCCTTTTTTTAAAATTTGTGATGTAGAAATGGCTTTTATTTTTATTATGTTCCTTAATTTGTACTGCCGTGTCTTAGAGAAGACTGACATTCAGAAACCTACAGTTCCAGGGCTATCCACCACTGTGTATCTGTCTTATCTATGGTTCGGAATTCTTCCTGCCTGTTTGAATAACCGTTATAGGCATTGACTTTTAAGTTAGTTGAAATATATAAGTCCCTTAAAGAAGGAGGAATAAAAAATATGGCGAAGATAAAAAACGAATCATCGGAGAGCATGGTTTCCATACATTAAACACTCAGAAAGTATCCCTGAAATTTTTTTTGAAAGTTTGTCGGTAGAACTATTTTTCACTTCGTTTAATCCTATAGTGATGAATTTGTTTATACTTTTATTAGTATATTATAACTAAACATTACGAAAAACGTTATTTCTTTCTATATCCATTTTTTTAAACATCAACCAAACTTGGGTTTAAATGTGAGGTAGGAAACGGTGTGCATAATAAATACATGTATGTATCTAATATATAAAAATTCATGTTTGTTTGTACTTCATGCGCGGCCATACCGTTGATCCGATTGTGATGGGGCTTCCTGCAATATGTTCAGGAGATTCCCGGGATGGACACAGGCTATAAGACAGTTGTGATACTCAACTCCTACACACTTAAAAATCGCCCTTTGTAGTGGAAAACATGAAAAAAGTAATTCTTTGGATGCTTAAATGGCTTACACTGCCTAACCATAACAAATACACAAAATTAATGTACACAGAATTGAATATATCAAAAAGCTCTACAAAAAAGTCCGCAACAGCATATGTTTATCTCTTACAATAACCATTTTTGTCTTTCATTGATGCCAAGAAAATCCAGACAAGTACGTAGATTCCTGTGCAAGCATAGAAGCACATGGCGGCTTTCTTTTACGGATAACTCAAAATAACGAATTTTGTCTTTTAGCTCATTTATGCCAAGAAGATCGGGATGAGTAGATTCCCGGACAACGCCGGGTAAACAGCACGGTGTATCCAAATATAATTACGATATAAATTTTTCCCTTTACTTATTGAACTAATCATAAAACACATTAATTTTCGTATTTCAGCTCATTTATGTCAACAAGATCGGGATAAGTAGATTCCCGGGCAACGCCGGGTAAACAGTACGGGGTATCTAAAAATATAAATTTATAATTATTTTTTCTTTCACTTATTGAACTAAACATAAAAGCACATTAATTTTCATGTATTTATGCATAGCAACGCACGTCGGGTATTAGCTAATATATAGGCCTATATATTATCCCTTTTCATTGAAGATAAGTTTATAAAGTTTTTATCGATCCATAATTCTACAATAAACGCATAAAATTTTATTTTAGGGTGTATAATTTGAATTGAGTATATAAGAATTTTAATCTAAAGAACTTTCATCGAGCACTCAATATATATATTTTTTTAAATTCGCGTCTACGATAATTGTAAATAATAGGTCTGTTTTCATAAGTAACTCCCAAAGACTTCAATATTTATACAAGTGTCGAAGAGTATAAGGCAATGAAATCAAGGATTGCATCGTCTGGTCCAGCCCATCTCGGGACGTCGCCAGAGAGGGATTCTGTGTAGCCGATAAATTTGATGGGGTTGGAGAGGGATCCGCCCAAAGACATCATCCCTTTGTCCGTTGGGCCATCACAGCTGTCATTTGCATCCCCATCTTATCTTACAAGACAGTAGTGTTTTGCTTCCGTCTTAAACAGCGCATAAATCAGCATGGAAATGATTGTAATTAAACCGATAGGAATGTCCATCTTCTGTAATGAGAAATATAGAGAGGGGGATCTCAAGTCTTATAGACGTCTTGTGGCTTAAAGATAATGCGGCCTCGGTTTTATCTCATTTTAAATTTATTCTTTTCAGTTTCTCTGTATAATGCAAATTAATATAAAAATCCCATGTACCCTGAGCAAAAAAAAAAAAAAAGAGCGGACTCTTGATCTCGAACATTTCACGTTTTAACGGGCGATTCACACGAGTAAACTAATAGTACAATAGAGCTACAATGCATTCCCCTTCCTCCAATGAAGAGCATTATTTTACGCACAGCAAGCCAACGAATGCTTAGCTCAGAGCCTTGTGGTTTTCTTCGTATGCAAGAGGTCATAGGTTCTATTACCGATGAGATTTATTTTTTTAATTGTTACAATGCTTTCTATTTTATTCTGTCTGTCCACCCTTAGAGAAAAAAAAACTGATTATTTGGAAGTGTTACTATTTATTATTATTATTATTATTATTATTATTATTATTATTATTATTATTATTATTGTCCATAATCTATGGGCTATTATTAGGTTGGACTTGACCTACATAAACTAAATACTTTAATTGAAGGGGAAAACTTTTTCCTGACTAGTATGTAATAAATAAGTAAATACATAAACATAAAAAGCTATTTTATAATTTATTACATACATTTATAGCATTATTATCAAAAACGTGGTACTGTACACACAATTGAATTTATATCGGTAAAATAGTGTAAAGTGGACATAGATTACATAGCTGGAATTAAAAGTTATGGAATGTATTTTGCGGAAATATAAATAAATAACAAAAAAAATAATTTTCGCGGAATTTCAGCCCTGGCTCTTATTCATATTTTTTTTGTAATTGGTTTAACGATCTACGCTACTCGAACGTCCGATACTACTCGTCTAAATTCTGGTTGTCTTATTTACTTTTACACTATGCATTAGAGTTGAAATTAATTTGAAATGTCGCAATTTGAGCAATAATGTATACATGGAACATTCGTAAATATCTAGAAACATGTCTCCTGCACTACTCTTTAACTATATGACAATTAAAACCAAATACAGCGCATTTAAAACATTTAACAATGCGTTACATCGTGAACCACAGCTTTAGATCTTCGAGCATGCGCAGTGGGTCATAACAGGGACTCTGCGTTTTGAAGCCTCTCATTTTTTTTAAGTGTGCATTTGAATGAAAGACCGTCCGAGTTGGTTCTGGTTGCGTTTTGAAACTCAAATTTAGGACGTCGGTCCAATCTGACGAAATACTTACCTAATGTTTTTCAAACTTTTGAAGCAAATTATGAGTTGAGATTTCTTTACCGAGACCCGTATAACCATTTCACAGTATGATTTCAATAAAAATATGATAATTTACTCGTATTTGGGTAAACATTTGACAAACTCAATAATGGAAACACACAATCCACGGGCTATACTCAAAATGTCTATACATGTTATGACATTAGATGTTACAGTATTTATAGGCCCTACATCAGAATAGAATAAACATAAAAAACAATTAGCAATAACAAAATAACATACAAGGTAAACTTAAAAAAAATGGACTGTTGTATAGCTTAATATGAATATTAAGTATTTGAGTATAGAAATAAACTTCTTCTTCTTCTTCTTCACTTCACGGGCTAGGCAAGTTGCCTGTTCCGTCTCACAGTTGTTCTGTCAATCTTTTCACTGGCCTTCCTACATTTCTTGAACCTCTTGGCTTGTAGTTAAATGCTGCTTTTGGTAATCTTGTTACGTTCTTCTTTCTACATGTCTAAACCATTTATCTCTATATTCTTTGATTTTATCATTCAGTGCATATATATTTAAGGGGGGTGATGGGTGAAAAATTGACCACTTCAGACCAAAATTGGCATTTTTTGGTTTTTGTCCTAAAAACCAGCCTGCACTCAAATGTATATGTTGGCAAAGTTTAAGAGGCCTATAGCGCTTCTAAGTGCCCTAAATTACGTCAGAGTTAAAAGGCTGCTCCAGTTAAATACTACCTGCATGCAAATCTTATTTCCACGGCATTTTTGTACATTCAAAATTGAATGGAATTGAAAAATTTTATCCTAGAAGGTTGAATTTTTACTGAATATCCTAAAAATAATGGGTAACAAAGTAGTTTCATGATTGAAGTAGTATTTTAAGAAATAAAAAATAAAATGTATGCAATTATTATTGTTTTTTGTAATTCCACAAATGAGACATCATTTTTTCTCCCTTTGTATTCACATTATAAGAATAATTCTAATGTATGATATTTTTCTAAATATTTTAGGGGTCTTGTAAAAAAATCAGACATTTTACTAAAAATTGTGGAACCCATTTAATTATAATATATGCTAATTTTATAATATTTAATAACATATAAAATAAATGTGTCACAAGTATGAAACTTAAACACATCATTATGTATCTTGCAGTGAATGTTTGTACAAAAAAAAAAACAAGTCTCTAACTCAAAAAAATGTAGAAAATAGAAATTTAATCAGTTCTTATATCTTAAATATACATAGAAATCATTATAAATAAACTAAGAAATTGAGAAATCAAACATCACGATCATGGCCGGCGATTGCTTACATAACACCATTGGAACAATGACAATTTATTGAAAGAAAGAATTCAGAATTACAATTTATAAATCCACTGACAGACTACTACCAAATTATACAGCTCAATAATAAAACAAATAAACTATAGCAGTGAGAAGTGATTGTGGCAAAATGTATTAAAAATCATAACAAAATAAAGTAACAAGTAACAATATTAGATATAAACGGGAGTAGAAATTAAAAACAGGTAATTAAACGAAAAACAAAATGGAACGAATACATTTACTGTATGGAGAACACCAGATTAATGTATAATGAAAGGGAATATGTACAAATGAAAGAGAAAATATTGGATGACTGAAAACATAATGGAAATTTACGATGGCACTGAAAGAATTAAAAGGACAAAAAAAAAACTTTAATTTGAAAGAAGAAAAGACAGGTTGTACTTTATAAAGCGTTACTGTATAACATGTCAAGTCTTTAGAAGTACAATCCAAATATGATGTGAAAGGCTGACAAATTTTATGCAAAAAGCTCATTCGAGTTTATTTTACATCCCTTAAATTTATCACAAGGAACGCACAACTTTTCTTCCTTTCGGAAGGATTTTTGCGTCCTTAAAACTGCATCTAATCCAGCTGGTTGTGAACCCACGGCTATTAGAACCAGAGTCAAACATGGTAACTTCAGAACCGACTAAAAACAAAAAAAAATTATAGATAGATATATCATCGATTTATTAATGTCTTTGACATCGTCACATTAGTAATAGCCAGTTTTGTCGGTCCATCCTATCTCCTGGTTGTACATGTTAGTCCTTCATGTATAAATATATTCCCTGACTCTAGGAAGTTTTAGGTCTTCCTATGCCTCGTCTACTCTCAGGTTTCAATTCTAAAACACATTTTGGTACCAATCATCTTCCATTCGCTGGACATGGCCGTACCATCTTAATTGCTGAGTTTTAATATTATCTGAGATAGTATCTTCAATCTTCATTTTCTGCTTTATAACTGAGTTTCTAATTTTTTGTCTTCTTGAATTCTTGCTGATAATAATAATAATGATAATGATGATAATGATGATCCATCCATAGTAATTCTGCCCGAAGGCAGGTCCTTCACTGCAATCATAGCATTTTCATGCTATGCTTGCAGCTTTACTAGGGAATTGTGTAGGTGTGGTAGCTTCCCGTTGCTTTCCACACCGGTGAAGGATGATGATGATAATGATAATGGTAAGGATGATAATGATAAGGATGATGGCCATATGATTTCGGGGACCGTTTGGGCCTTAAAGTTTTCCTGACATTTGTCTTACAGGTGAGGAAAAACCCCGATAAAATCCTCACCCAGAAAAACTGTGCCCCGACCGGGGATCGAACCCGGGCCCGCTGCGTGACAAGGCAGCACGCTACCTCAAGACCACAGCGGTGGACTATAATGATGATAATGATGATAATGATAATAATGACAATGATAGTAATGATAATGACAATGATAGTAATGATAATGACAATGATAATAATATTCATAAGTAATGCCACGAGTGATTTCCAAATTATCGATAAATTCACGACTCACGAAGTGAGGAGTGAATTTATCTAGAGAATTTGGAAATCAAGAGTGGCATTTGTTAGGACTATTTAACGAATAAAATTAAGCTGTTTACTCACAAATCATTATTTAACTATAGTTATTTTAAAATATTTATATATTTAATGTAAACGGCGATGTTTGAAAACAAATGAGAAACGATAGGTACGCTTCTACTGCTTCTTTTGTTTATCACTGCAACCAGATCATACTATTTATTGCCAAAGGAACGCAATATTGTAAGAATGCTCTCTAGTGGAGAAAAAATGAAACACATCAATCTGTATATTAATTCATTTTTGATGTCGTATGATGTAAATATGACAATTATATTTTTCTCGATTATTACCTGGGAAAAAATACATTTAAGAAAGTGCAAACAGTGGTTTCTTTTTTTGGTGGTATAATCAATTGCTACAAATGTTGACATGTAAGCACTATTATATACAATCTGGTAGCCGTATTTGTTATAGGCTCAGTCACTGCAAAATAACGGTCAGACCTGTTCAGAATATTAAAAAGGAGGAGCTTTGTTTAATATATGATAATCCTAACACTGATAAATATTTCGTGAAACACGACTCTGATTGGTTGTAAAACAGAAATCATTGAAACGTGATTGGTCATTGACTCCCATTTGGGGCATGAGTTAAATAGTCATAATAATACTAATAATAATAATCTATCTATCTATCTTCGGGTTTTTACAGCTGCTGCCGTCTTCCCGTGCCAAACCTCCAAAGCCTACGGTCTTGGGCATCTTCGATGCTTAGCCCTCTAGCTTGCATTACTGTCTTCATGTTTTCCTTCCATGTTAACCTTGGTCTCCCTCTTTTCTTCTTTCTGTTCGGATGCCATTCATATAGTTGCTTCAGCCATCGCTCATCTTCCATTCTTAAGACATGTCCTAACCATTTTAATTCCTTCTCCTCAATTCTTTCAATTATGCTTTCTTCTGCTTCCATTATGTTTCTAATTTCCTTATTTGTGACATGTTCTAATCTAGACTTTCTGGCACTCCGCCATGGCCGGTCCCAAGCCCGGATGAGAAAGGAGGAGGGGGAGGAGTAACAACCTCGTTAAAAAACCAGGGTTCAGTTGGCTCCGACTGATAGTACTCTGTAAGGGTCCCTAGCCAGGGTTACGGTGAAGACCTCAACGGCAGAGTCGGCGCAGAAGGAGTCCTTCATCATGGCGGATCTGGCGGAAGAGGCAACCCTATCTCTAAGGGAAATAGAGAAACGCTGCCTTGCGGTGAAGAGGGATCTTCAAAGGCTATGGGAGGAAAACCCAGACAGAAATTTTCCTGGTCCTCCAGGTTGGGGGTTTATGCTGTGGGCCTGCATCCCACACATTAAAAAAAAACAAAATGCTAAAAGACCAAATCAATCAAAGCCGGACAGAAAAAAGTATGGAAGACAAAAGCAACGAAAACTAATAATAATAATAATAATAATAATAATAATAATAATAAAATACTAATAATAATAATAATAATAATAATAATAATAATAATAATACCAATACTAATACTAATAATAATAATAATAATAATGATAATACTAATAATAATGATAATAATACTAATAATAATAATAATAATGATAATAATGATAATAAAGATAATAATAATTATGATAATGATGATCATAATAATAGTAATAATAATAATAATAATAATAATAATAATAATAATAATACGATGTTTCAAGAACGTTAATGATATCCAAGTAACTATGCAGAAAAGCAAAAAAATACCGTACTACTAATAACATTTATTGTAACACTACTAGATTTTGCAAGTTAGTTGTAAAGCTGCCCAATTTACGTTTTTCCTTCATCTGTTGAGAGCATTGGAAGAAAGTGGACCGAAGTCGTTTCTAGGTTTTTAATTTACGAGATTCTGTAAAACACTTCACAAACGTGTACATTATTCTTTGCATGATGTTTTCAAAAAATTAGATAATAGCAAAATAATAACAATTTGTTGGAAATATTTGCGTTCATTATAAACAACTGATTGACGTTAGCAGTCTGGGCGAGACTATAACTAGCCGTGACACCTACCAGACATAAAATGGCGGCAAGTACGAATTTATTGTTATATTGTTTCAAATAAAGTTCAGTTCATTTAAAATGCAGTGATTTGTTTCGTATAATTTATATTGCAATTACCTTTGCATATAGTACTTTTGTCGATACATTGTACGTAGTATATATATATATATATATATATATATAAAGGGCAGCGGTTTTACTTCTCACCCTAGGTACGTAATTTGTAATATTACAGTATAGTTACTTATAGGTTGACAACCCCGAAATTTAAGAAATTGACCTTTCAATCATGGTCGCCATTGCTGTAAGTACGACAGAACGCACTATCACGCAAACAATGTTTTTATTGCTATTTCGGTTTAATACTTCAATTTAAATGCATTAACCAAGTGGGTTATTTTGCACCTATCTTCCCTCTCCCGTGATTCTTCTAGCTTATACATGCAGACATTTGTCTTGTACGGAGTATTTCTTGTTTCTCTCACTCGCCTGTGACTTTGGAGTAAATCCAACAGCTGGTTCAGTGATTTAAACAACTTTTTTCTTGTCTTATTTAGTCTCTCGCTGTTACCAGAAACTCTTTACGTTGAACAAGCTTTTAGCAGCAACATTTTTATCGCTTGCCATTTTTTAAACTAATTTATTCACACATAATACATAAACACACATTTCCAAAGCGAAACACGAATTAGCAGCAACTAATGATCAGGCTCAGTAAAAAAAAATACTGTTTGGAATTACAAAAGTTACACCTTCAATTGATAAAACGTAAGCAGTGGATCCGGGTTTGATCCCCGACCGGAACAGGTTTCCTGAGTGAGGTTTACTCGTAAGTTTTACAGAAATTCAAATAAAGTTTATTTTACAACCAATTCTTAATAATAAGTTATAAATTCGAAGTAGTCCATACCCTCCTAATTTTAATAAAATGCCTGCTAAAATTTTTGATCCTCTCACAAGGGCTTCAACATGCTCATTTGTCAGACAGTTGTCAGGAAAATTTAAGGCTCATGAATATCTTTAAGATTTTCGGGCTATTGGCCGTGGTCTTTGAGGCTTGAAGTTTCCCGCCGTTTCGCCAGAGACTGCGTCCAGCATCCTCAAGGATTGTCTTGAGATCCTTGAGGATGCCGGACGCAGTCTCTGGCGAAACGTCGGGGAACTTCAAGCCTCAACGCCATGGCCAACGGCACGGAAATCTTCTTCAAGATATTCATACTAACTCCGGCCGTGAAAGTCTAAGTCAATATATTTAAGGCCCAAACTGCCCCTGAACATGATCTGGTCATGATAATAATCTGTATCATGTTCGCCTTCTTTAGTATGGATATGTGAGAAAATGGTGTGTCTTCATTAATGTTTCTGTATCTCGGATGTTGTCCTGGCATTGAGTTGATCTCTCATTTAGGAAGACCCTCAATGTCCTTGTGTGGTCAAAAAGTATGAGTGTTATCGAGAGTTAAAAACCTTTTTTCCTAAAGGTCATGTCCGAGGTAGGATGGGGTATGTGGAAGTAGCCACAAAAAGAGAGGTCAATCTTAGGTAAAGAAAAGGAGAAAGTTAATAACACACAATTGGATTGTGTTTATGCCTTTACATCAAACTTAGGGTAGAAATGTAAAACAACAGTTTTAAATAAGGTTTGAGTGTGCTATTTGGAACGTAGCCGAGCTGTTTAAGACATTATGGCTACGGAACTTGCCTTTGTTCGAGTTCCCATTAGCGAAGAAATTGATCATGGAATTTCGGGCAGTATGAGACTGATACCCAGCATCGTGAAGGTTTTAGGAACTAAAATGAACAGCGTCTTCAGGATGTGAAAACCAGCTATAACGGTTGGAGTCTCGATACGCTGACCACATGTCACAATTTAATTGAATACGTGATTGTCCACCTCAGTAAAAGGCACATGTGGATGTGAGGTCAGCAGTCATATAGAAGGCAAAGGCCCTTCGCGCCATGTAGTAGTTATTTGAATATAAACTGTAGTCCGCAGATGAAAAGAAAGGGAACACCAGCATTGTCTTACGAAGGATATTACGTCACGAGGGATTGTACTAATAAACCTTTTAGTCTCTCAGAGGGCGTGCTAGTTTCGAGTCTGATGCAGATTTCTCAGGAGAATACGCCATAAATAAACCACAAAGATGCACGACATATGACTGCTCGTGTTTGATTACATTTCCTCTGCTTGCCTCATCCCGCACTTGCTTTCTTCTGACCTGCAGACTGTATTTACTTATAGAGTCTAAGAGCATACTTGTACTGCTTGTTGGATGCGTGTCTTGCAATTTCAGTTCTAAATTTGCTAAATTCTAATTAGTACACCATGTCTTGATTTTCATGAGGATATCTTGGACACAAATCATTAAATTGTATGACAATAAAATATATCAATTTTTGGACCCATAAATGACAATGACATTTGGATGAATAAGTAGGGTATTACATGAAACATACTATAAAGATACAGAGGTTGCTATATTTGTCAAATTTAGTAGGTTACAGTGGGCTGAACAGGTTCAATTGATGGAAGACACTAGTATCCCAAAAATAATTGTGAAAGGAACAATTTTTGGAAAGACACACATTGGAAAATCACAAAGAAGATGGATGAATACCGTAAAATAGGATAGATATTCTTTGCTTCAATGTAAAAATTAGGAGATGAAATCGATGAATAAAGAAGAATGAAGGTAAAGAATCATGAAGGCCCAGGACCGTTTTGGACTTTATTTTCACGTACCTTGAAGGTTGTGTTCTTCACATCATGTAAACCTTCAGTGTCCTTTTCTGCATTATTTAATTATTTATTTTTATCTAAACATTTATTTATTTATAGAAGACAAGATAAGAAAAACGAAGTGAAGATATACGTAAATAACTACAAATATTCAGTTTGACAGATAAAATAGAAGAATATAGGAGGAAATGGTATGAACATGTCTGCAGAATGGATACTAACAGATTGACTATGAAAAGTCTGAACTATCAACCAAGAGAAGGAAAAATATATCGGGGACATTCACATAAGATATGGACACATCAGCTGTAATACTCGAAGCCGGAACGAACCAAAAAAGTTTATTCCTTGCAAAAAGAAGAAGCCAAGAATTACATATATGTATATGTATACTGGTTTCTAAGTTCTACCCGATGGACAATTCCCTGTACAAGGAGATTTTACAACAATAAATATCCAATATATAAAAATAAATGTTTGTTTGTTTGTTCGTACTTTATGCGCGGCCATACCCTTGATCCGATTGTGATGGGGCTTTTTGCAAAATGTTCAGGAGTTTCCCGGGATGAACATAAGCTATAAGAGGTTTGTAATTCTCTACTCCTACATTCTTGAAGATCTCCCTTTGTAGTGGAAAACGTGAAAAAAAAAAGCTCTTTGGACGCTTAAAAGGCTTACGCTACCTAAACCATAACAAAAATACACAAAATTAATGTACACAGAATTGAATATCTCAAAAAGCTCTATAAAAAAGTCCGCGACAGCATATGTTCATCTCTTACGCATAACGCACAATAACCAATTTTGCCTAAAGAAGATCGATACAAGTACGGATTACTCACAATAACGAATTTTGTCTTTTAACTCATTTATGCCAAGAAGATCGAGATAAGTACATTCCCGGGCAACACCGGATAATTAGCACGGGGAATCTTAAAATAATTATTATATATATTTATAATTATTTTTCATTTTATTTATTCAACCAAATATAAGAAGTACACTATTTTTTGTCATTCAGCTCATTAAGCCAAGAAGATCGGAGTGAGTAGATTCCCGGACAACGCCGGATAAACAGCACGGGGTATCTAAAAATAATTACGTTATAAAATTTTCTGTTTACTTATTTAACTAATCATAAAACACATTAATTTTCATATTTCAGCTCATTTATGTCAAGAAGATCGGGATAAGTAGATTCCCGGGCAACGCCGGGTAATCAGCACCAGATATCTAAAAATATAAATTTATATTTATTTTTCCTTTCATTTATTGAATTAAACATAAAAACTCATTAATTTTCATTTATGTAGAAGTAGCAGTGCACGCAGGGATTAGCTAATAACTTGTAAATTAATTTAAGAGATCACAATAACACTAGTATTAAAAATAAAAAGTGCGGTTATGGAAACCACTTTATCAGCGAATTCGAAAACTGGTAGAATTACACTGAGCAACAAAAAATAGACCTTTTTTTTGTATCAGAAATAAAAATATGTGTTTCTTCTGAATTCAAATATGATATCGGTTTTTCTCCATCACGCAAGGTTTCCGAGAGACAGGAATTTATAATTTCAAACACTTTAATATATTGTACATTCGTAACTACACAATATTCGATCATTCGGACTCACCTAGAAAGTAAGAAATGACGATATTCTGCTATATTTCGACTGTGGAGCATCCTTGTTGATGGTCCAACAATAATCGGCCAGCATATTAGGATTCCATTTGCCTTGATATCTCTTTATTCATAGCTGAAATCTCCTGAGTTTAGCTCATTTGGTTTTATGTCACAATGGGCAAATTGACGAAAAAACGTTTATTAAAAAATAATTATTTAAATCCATTAATTGAAATTGAAATAAAAAAACTGTGGGTGATGGAGAAATTCCGAATACATATTTGAAAACACGATAAAAAAACGACATTAAGTACAACTATTGGTATTCATGAGACAAAAATCATGTTGGCCAGTGTTATTTGCAGAAATATTTACATATGAACACAAAGGCTATTTCATATTAAATTAAGATTGGTAGGACAGCATTTTTTAAATACAAAGAGTATTTTATTTGTGGTATTGGAGTGGAATTGCCAACTTAACATGTAAAGAAAGAAAAAAACCAAAACGTTAACCTTTACAGCACTATGAAACGTTTTTTATTTAAAATTATGCAAAACACGCAATGGCATGATCGTCGAGCTTCGATTTCCATCCATATAAGTTTGCAAAGCTTATCGCACGGCTATTGACATGCAAAACCATACATTACACGTGTTCTTTAAAGGAACTAAGCAAACACGACATAATAAAACGTATCCTTTTTCTGGAGACCCTGTATATAGAAACATATAGAAATATAGATTCTAATTCTATGTGCAATGTGTTAACCTTCCGTCGGGCGCATCTGATCTGAGAGACACAGGTTGTTAATTTTGTTTCTGTTTACATATATGCTACAACCCGTGTTTCACCAATGGTATATCACGGGATATTTACAGTTTTATGAAAGACTTGCATGGAAGCTTCTTGTAGGAAAGCCAGAGGGAAAACGCCCAGTTTGGTAGACCAAGAATAAGGTGGGAGAATAACATTAACTATAATTTGAGGGAAGTAGATTATACAGGGAATGATTGGAAAGCATTGGCTCAGGATAGGGATGTATGGAGAGCTTATGTCCGCGCGGCCATGAACCTACGGGTTCGACAGTGCCAGTGAGTAAGTAAGTAAGTATTTACAGTTTTACAATTGTTCAATTATTGTTCTGGTTGTTCTTATAGTTGACGGAAGATCCTCGTAAGAAATTCTACAACGTTGACTGTGTTAAAGTGGAACTCCAGAATATTTGCCGGAGTAGCAATTTGTAGTATAGTTGGTCGATCTCTGGAGAACGTATTGCATTCAGTCATCGGATGGTGGGCCGTCTGCAGTGATTTTTCTGGGCAGTTGCAATAAGGTGAAGCAGTTTTGTTCATTTTGTGTAGGTAGGATTTAAATAGTCCATGGTTGGTGAGAAATTGTGTGGTTATATAGTTAGGCCATAGGGATAGGGACAGTCTATAGGGTATGTTGGGGATGAACATTTTGTATGGAAGGCGATGATTTGGTGTAAATTAAATTCCAGATTGTTTCATAGTATTCTTTTAATAACTGCTTGTCTCGTGTTATAGGGATGGAGTTGTAGTCGATAGTAGTTTTCTAGCTAGCGGCTATTTTAGCCAGATAGTCAGTCAGCTCTCTCATTCCCTCGAAGACCTGCGTGACCTTTAACCCAGTGGAGGTCAATCTTACTCATCTTTTTGGAGTATGATAAGCTTTTCTCTGATTAGGATCGCTAAAGGGTTGGTTGCTTTTCTATTGGCTATGGCTAGAAGAGCGGATTGTGAATCTACGTGGATAGCATATGTTGAAGTTGCATCTTTTTGTAGTTCAATCCATTCAACTGCCATTTGAATTCCGAGTTCTGCCTGGAATACTGAGCTTGTCCCATTCCACTGTCATCAGATGGCGTTGATGACTGGGCATCCGAGTAGCTGTTTCATTTAACCTGCTGTAAACAACCATCCCACTCAGTTTGTTCTCAACCGTTACCACGGCGGGTTGTAAATATTTTTTTCAGAGAAGCTCATTGCACCCGAAGTCGTTACGTTATTGAAGATGTGTATTTTGAAAATATTTGCAAAAAGAAAATTATTTATTTAACTTATTTAGAATAAAGAAGTTTATATTCTTGAATAATTTTGCTAAAAACATAGGCTAAATGTGATAATGTGAACTATTTTCAAGTATATTTTGAACTGAACCTAACTTGTTCTTACTTTTATATCATGTTGTTTGGAGGTTTGTCACACATTTGTTTAATCAATATTATGTTCAATAAAAAGTTTTCTAGCAGCAAATTTTGAATATTTTATCCTTTGGACATCCCTAACAATAACAGTTCTTCGACTTCCCGTTGTTCAGATTGGCAAACAGTGTGTTAAATACATTTTTTAAGCATGTGCTGATCAGGCACATTGCGCCCGAACTCAAAGGTCAGAATATTGCGCCCGACGGAAAGTTAAATGGAATTGAATCAGCGTTACGAAAAGGGATCATCTCCAATTTTTCTGAAATTCACTTATTTCATTATTCCATGTTCACATACCAACTTCCATCGTTTCCGTGTGAGAATGTATCAACTACACTATTCCTTTACCACTTCCTAACTTTATTCAGTAGCAATTTGAGATTCAATGCGTTATCCTGAACAAGTTGAATCAGTTTTTCTTTCTCTCCTGTAAAATTTGATCATCTGTAGACGATCCCTTTTCGAAATGACTGATTCAGTTATAATGGCCCTCGTAAATATATAGAGTTCTTCAATGGTATTAAAAAAATAAACAGGTTTTGATAAATATTATAAAAATTTCATGATGAAAATATTGTGATTTTATTATCAGGATAGGTAATGAACGCAGTTGAATCAGTCAAGTGCAAAAATAAACCCTGTCTTATATTTAAAGACGCTTCAACATCTAGGTTATATAGTATCTATTAAGTTTATTTATTTATGCTTTTAAATACAACGTGACCTCAAATTCGTGTCGAACTCACAGTCGGGTAGAGGGATGAGATGATATGAAGCCGCTATATTTATAGAGGTCTGTAAACGATAAGGATGCTGACCGACCGCGACTGACTCGACGTCACAGGGGCGACCTCCTCGAATCAGTGATCAGCTCAATTTAAAATCACTATGTAAATGTTAAACTATTAAAATAGGCACCTGAGATCTCAATCATCTAATTTTAAGACTGGATGAGGATGACTTAGATCTCAGGTACATATGTCAACGTTTTAATAGAGTAACGGCATTGAAGGCGCTAGCAAACATTCATTTCTCTCCCACTGGGCAGGAATTTGCCGTTCACCAAGAAACGTTGAAATATTATGCGGCTAGACTGATTGACACTCGTTTCAAGGCCACCTTCCCGGCAGTGAACATAATATGATATGACAGTGAGTGAACAGTTGCATGTTAGGTAGGGTGAATGTTTTGGTATAGGTCGCGCAAGGGATTTTGAAGAATGTCCTTGACCGTAAATCCAATCGGAGAGCCTATCCAGACTGCTCAGCTGTGAATTCTCTGCCTGCCACGCGTACAAACAAAACAGTTCATCTTACAAAACATGTACAGTCCATAGAGAATTATAGTGAGACGCGGATGTGTTGATTTTATATTTTAAACCGTAGACTATAATTAAAATATTTTGTACACTTGCTGCCTGAAGTCTTAAAAATATAGTGCATTGTGAATATCGGGTCTTCTCAACGTGCAGCCGCTACTTTTTATAGCCACCCAAATGTCTCATGATGCTGGGTGGGCACCGGTCCCATACTGGCAGAAATTCCTTGAGAACATTTCTTCCCCCATGGAGACTCGAGCCAGCGCAAATCCCGTAGCTCTGCGCCAAGACATCTTGTCTTAATCACATGGCTAAGGCGCGGGGAAGACTATAGATGGTTTAAATTAAAGTGACATTTAGTGGTTATTTAAAACATTAACAGAGAGATATAAACCAAATATAGAGTGTGTGTGTGTGTGTATATATATATATATATATAGTGAATATACTTCCTCCACGTATAAAGATGTCCTAACTCACCGGGCACTATCGAACCCGTAGGTTCATGGCCGCGCGGACATAAGCTCTCCATACATCCCTACCCTGAGCTAATGTTTTTCAATCATTCCCTGTAAAATCTACGTCCCTCAATTCATAGTTAATGTTATTCTCCCGCCTCATTCTTGGTCTACCAACTGGGCGTTTTCCCTCTGGTTTTCGGACAAGAAGCTTCAGTAAATCATTATTTAAAAACACAATTATTGAACACACAATTATCAAATGTGTAGGTACGAAGGAATCTGCTCATTATTTGCTATATTCGACGTATTTGTTAGAGAGTCAGTCACTGCAAAATAATGCCCTGGCATGGTCAGAATACTAAAAAGGATGAGCTTTCTTTATTTTGATAATCAAAATTCGATAATTATCGAGTTGAAACACGACTGTGATTGTTTGTAAAACAAAATTCATTGAAATGTGATTGGTCATTGACTCCCATTTGGGGCATGAGTTCAATAGTCTATGCAACTCTGTATTTTTGATAATTATAGCTATCTTAATTACCATAAATTAAAAATAGCAGCTAAATAATAATGGACAGTGACAAATTTATAAAAATATGTATCAATGAGGTCTAAAGAAAACAAAATGACAATAGAGCATCAGCAGGCAGCTGGCATTGTTAGAGCGTGAAACAGGTAAGCTTCCATGCACGTATTTCATTCCCCATTCGTGCCACATGTCCTGCCCATCGCAGTCTACGATAAAGATTACCTATATTAATTAATTTTTGTAGCGAGATTTTAAAAATATTTAGCAGTGACTGTATTTGATATTCGCTAGCGAGCAGCTAGCGAGGGAGTTAGCAATGACGTGTGGTCATACTTCTTATTGGCTGAGACCTACAACTGGTTAGTACAGGACTCGCATCTAAGCTCTCATTACAAATTTCATTCCTCAGGAATCATTGCTACACCTATAGCTCTTTCTATACAGCTCGTTGTATCATACAGTTCAGTACTAAAAGTGAAGAAAATTACAAAGATACTACAATCAAATCGGTCAAAATTGTGATTTCAAATTGGTATCCATAAGAAAAAGTACTCACTACCAACTGATCAAAATTTGTTCGGTAAAATAGATTTTTTTCTTTATTCAATAGACGTACTATTACAATTATATCATAGTTAATAGTATATCACGACGTGAGGCTGGGAATTGATTTTTACAGAAGCGAGGAAAATGTTTAAAAACAGCGATAGCGAGGTTTTTAATTTCCGAGATTCTGTAAAACACTTCACAAACGTGCGTTGAACATTATTTTTTTGCGCGATGGTGTTTTCAAAATAATAAATAATAGTAAAATAATATCTTTGTTGGAAATATTTGCGTTCATTATAAACAATTGACTAACGTTAACAGTGTGGACAATGACTATTAGTTGAAACAACAGGAGACCGTGAGACCAATTTAGTGATAAAATGGCGGCAAGTGCGTATTTATTGTTTTATATTGATTCATATACAGGCTTTTGATTCTGTCAATAGAAAACAAATAATCGAATGCCTTAAATATTATCAAGTACTACACAAATTAATTCAGTTGGTATCCTTAACTTTAATAGATTCAACTGCTAAAGTAAAAATCAACAATAAACTAAGTGAAAGTTTCAGTATTAAATCAGAAGTCAAACAAGGAGACCCCTTCTCAGCTACCTTATTCGGCTTAATCATTGATTATATATTTAATAAAATGGAATTAAGGGGAAATATTACAACAAAACTCAAACAATGTATAGCTTATGCAGATGATATACTGATTGCACTCTCTTTCACTACTTTTCAAGCTTCTGAATTCCTACATCCCTACTTACCTGGCGTCTAGATTTGAGAAGTTATCCTCTTACCACAATATTGACACTAGATCACAAGATAGCAGTCTGCTAACAATTCCTCTTCATAGCACTTCCTCATATTCTACTTCCTTCACAGTAGCCTCTGCCCGCTCCTGGAATCTCCTTCCTCAAGATATCAGGGGTTGCCGCACACTTGGTGCCTTTAAGTCACGCTTATACAGTTACCTGTTGTCTAATAATTAATCTTTCTCTATTTATTTAATTTTATACTATGTCATTAATCTTTTCCTGTTTATTTATATATATATATATATATATATATATATATATATATATAGTACATATATATTTAATTCGTTAAATTTAGAGTAAATCAAAATACATTATAAATATTAATTGTATTGTATTCATAACTTGTAATCGTTTATATTTATATATATATATTGTAATTTAGATTTAAGACTATTTTTTGTTTGTATTTTTTAAACCTGGTTGAGTGGTAGACAAGGCCTTAAGGCCTTAACTCTGCCAGGTAAAATAAAGCTATTATTATTACAGCAAGAACCAGACAAGCGTTATGTGAAACCTTCACAAAATTGAAAGAGGAATCTAAAAAATTTGGTCTAATAATAAATCAAGAGAAAACAAAATATTTAAAATGTAGTAATCACAGTAGAACATCTGAAAATCTACATATTGATGATATACAAATTAACACAGTAGAATCATTTAAATACTTAGGTACCAAAGTAAATGGACATAATACATTAGAAGAGGAAATTAAAGAAAGATTGGTAAATGGGAATAAAGCTTATTTTACAAATAGAACCTTTGAAAGAAAAATTTTAAGAAGAATATTTGGACCAAATAGAGGAACTGATAACTTTTGGAGAATAAAAACAAATAACGAACTAAACAAATTAATAAAAAATCAGGACATAGTAAACCATATAAGATCTCTCAGAATTGGTTGGCTTGGACATTTGATAAGAGTGGATGATTAGAGACTGGTCAAAAGACTCTATAGGAGGCAGGGAGGCAGAGCTGTAGGAAGACCGAAGATCAGATGGGAGGATGACCCAATGAACGATCTAAGGAAAATGAAAGTGACTAATTTGAATATGGCAAGTGACATATTGGCATGGAGGAGGATTGTTGAGAAGGCCAAAACTTTCACTTTTGAAGTTGTCGTGCCTTAAGATGATGATTGTTTCAAATAAACTTCAGTTCATTTAATATGCAGTGGTTTGTTTCGTATATGTATATTAACACTACCTTTTGGACATGTTTTGCATATACATTTTATGTAGTATATAAAGTTTAGTGGTTTTACTTCCCACACGTGGTTTGTAATATGTAATATTACAGTATAGTTAACTTTTATAAGATTCATGATGTGTTCCGTTGAGGTTTTTTCAAAATTAATAAAAAAATATAGAATATTCACCTGAAAGGTCCGTCTCCTCAACTTATTAATCATTTAACTGTAGCGCTTTCGGGACTTGTCCCATCATCGGCCTGATAAACGAAAACGAACCCAGTACATGCAACCCCCTCTACCAGATCTTCAGTGAAACACCAGTTTTGAATCCTGCCGATGATGGGACAAGTCCCGAAAGCGCTACAGTTAAATGATTAATAAGTTGAGGAGACGGACCTTTCAGGTGAATATTCTATAATTTTATATTAATTTTACAGTATAGTTATTTTGTTACAGTATAGTTATTTAGATTGGCAACTCCGAAATGTAGTAAAACTGAACTTTCAAGCATGGTCGCCATTGCTGTAAGTACGACAAAACGCACTGTCGCGCAAAAACACGCAAACACATAACTGTGTATAACACGATGTGGGTAGTGTCAAATGGAACATATTTTGCCTCTATCTGTATTCGGCGATACTTTAGTACACCTATGAGCTACATCTCCTTGAAGGATACAAGTTTGTTTACACGGTTTTTAATGGCGAGATGATACGTGTATGCACCGAACTGTTTGGGCGCCATGTGAGAATCATTATAAACTGCAATTATTACACCGTGAAAGCCAGTTGTTTCAAGTGGTAGCGTTTGAGACTCGTATTTGGGAAGCATCGGGTTCAAGTACAGGTTCCGACCAATATGACTGAAGTGATTTTCTGGTTTTCCTCGAGTGTTCGGTTGGAATTTCGTTACCAGAATCCATTTCATCATATTCACCATTTTATAGTATCATGAAGAAATATTTTGAACAATAAATAAACAGGCAGTATATGGCCTCAGATGTTAAAAGCGTCTATGCATATGAAAACAATTTGTAATTCTGTAGTATATTTATTGTGTGGAAACTTGTAGATATACGTAATTGAGTTGTAAATTAACAAAAGACGAAACGAGTCATCATGAAAACAATTGCCTTAATGTAACTAGTTCAAAGAAATATACCCTGAAAACAAAGAAAACTATCTAATTGAATAATATTTTCATACATGATATATTTTTAAGAATTTGTAGCTCGTACTTTCATCATTGCCAGATGTAATTTTATAAGTTTTATATTCATCCATAGTAGTTCTGCCCGAGGGCAGGTCTTTCACTGCAATCATAGAATTTTCATGCTATGCTTTGCAGCTTTATATATATCCATCCATATTAATTCTGCCCGAAGGCAGGTGTTTCACTGCAATCATAGCATTTTCATGCTATGCTTTGCAGCTTTAAGTACTAGGGAATTGTAGGTGTAGTAACTTCCCGTTGCTTTCCACACCGATGAATGATAATAAGGATGATGATGATAATGATGGCCATATGATTTCGGGGACCGTTTGGGCCCTAAAATGTTCCTGACATTTGTCTTACAGGTGAGGAAAAACCCCGATAAAAACCTCACCCAGAAAAAGTGCCCCGACCGGGGATCGAACCCGGGCCCGCTGCGTGACAAGGCAGCACGCTATTTCGAGACCACAGCGGTGAACATATATATATATATATATATATATATATATATAATTTTGTTTGTCAAACGCCACCAGATTGTCTTTTATGACATTTCTGGCTTTGTCTCCTGCCATTAGCGGAATTGTAATCGATTTCTTAGGTTGGGGCACCTGGAAGGCGGAGTTGCTTTACCCGATGATATGATGGGTTATAAATGATAATGAAGCGCCAGGAGAGTCCTTAACCTAAACTTAACCTAAATTCCAGACCATGGGTGACCGTAGGAATAATTGCATTTAAAGAAAAATTACTATGGTTTGACCGGGAATCGAACCCGGGACCTCATTAACTGTAGTCAGGAACGCTGACCACTAGCCCATGAGGCTGAGATATAAAAATGAATATTTGTTTGTTTGTACTTTAAGCGCGGCCATACCGTTGAACCGATTGTGTTGGAGCTTTTTGCAAAATGTTCAGGAGATTCCCGGGATGAACATAGGCTATAAGAGAGTTGTGATACTCAACTCCTACGCCCTTAAAAATCACACTTTCTAATAGAAAACGTGAAAAAGTAGCTAATTGGACGCTTAAATGGCTTACGCTGCCTAAACCATAACAAATACACAAAATTTAATGTACACAGAATTGAATATCTCAAAAAAGCTCTGCAAAAAAAGTCCGCGGTAACTCACAATAACCATTTGTCTCTTTCATTGATGCCAAGAAGATCGGGACAAGTAGATTCCTGTGCAAGCATTTGCAGCATATGGCGGGTATTCTTTTACGGATAACTAGCAATATTTTTAAAATACGTTACGAAACTTAGTTGAGGTTACTGTGTTAAAGTTTTATTAATTGTAAAACAGTAAAGATATCTCAGTCGTCCTCAATAATTTGCAGTGTTAATGAAAGCAGAAGATGATACGTAAGTTATCGAAAGGCCTCCTATAAAACAACACTACAAATTATTGAGGACGACTGGGATATCATGTACTGTTTTACAATTATTAAAACTTTAACTCACAATAACGAATTTTAACTTTTAGCTCATTTATGCCAAGGAGATCGAGATAAATAGATTCCCGGGCAACACCGGGTAATCAGCACGGGGAATCTTAAAATAATTACGATATACATTTATAATTATTTTTAATTTCACTTATTCAACTAAACATAAAAGCACATTAATTTTAATTTTTTAGGAGTAGTAGAGCACGCCGGGTATTAGGTAGTATATATATGACAGTACTTTTCGAAGTGTATCACAAACTCGCTAATACAGTGTATAGTAAGTATGCAGATAACAATTTTACAGGCGATAAGTATAATAATATATGTATAATTACATATACAGACAGGCACGCATACAGAAATACAAACACACGTGTGAAACTTTTTATAAAGCTTCTTCCGACGGAAATAACCGTAAAAGCATTACGTACGTAGAATAAAACAAAAACAAAACAAACAAAAAATAAAATCACAAACAAGGTTCATCTGAAAGTAAGGGGGAAACAAACGATGAATTATTAAGTATAGCAGAATTTTGAAGTAGTGGAGGAGGGAAGTCCCTAGAGAGAGCCCATCATTCCATAATACATATACCATTGCATTTGAATGGATAACGAGGTTCCTTGCTTAGCAACCGTAATACACTACTCTTCATGCTTGTTTATATTTCAACATATTAACTTATTTTCCTCGAATAGCAGCTACAGGTGGAAAATCTCAGTTCACCTACAATTTTCATATTCATACTATTATGCATTCATATAACTAACTAACTCACTCACTCACTGGCTCCATAGAACCCGTATGTTCGTTACAGCGCGGACATAAGCTCTTCATACATCCATATTCTGAGCTAACGTTTTCCAATCATCCCCTTCCCTCAAACCATTATTAATGTTATTCTCCCACCTTATCCTTGGTCTACCAACTGGGCGTTTTCCCTCTGGTTTTCCTAAAAGAAACTTCCGTGCACCTCTTTCATTCCCCATCCATGTCACATGTCCTGATCATCGCAGTCTACGAGACTTAACTAATCTTATTACATCTGGCTTCCTATAAAGACCATGCAGCTCACTGTTATTTACTCTTCTCCATTCACCTGTCTGTTCATCTTTCGCCCAAAAAGTTTCCAAAGAAATGTATTCTAAAATACACGTAATTTTCTTTCCTCCCTTAAAGTAAGAGTCCATGTTTCACACCTACATAATATAACAGGAAGAATAACGGTTTTATATACTTTCAGTTTAACGTTTTTTTTTTAAGGAGTTGGGGCGACAAGAATCCCTGTAATAGCATGCAATTTCAGAATTGAGTCTGTGTTTAATTTAATTGTGCAACACATTCCTATTTGTGATTTATGTTCTTAGATATTTGAATTAAGCCAACAAACGCGGACATGGGTTCCACTGGGGTAAAATTTTCCGGAAGTAAAATAGTCCTCCATTCGGTTCTTCGGGCGGGGAGTACTTCAGGAAATCCATGCCAAAGGCTCAAAACATGTAGGCCTATTCATATATTCTTCCTAATTAATTATATCCAAATAATTCATTCATATAGATTTTTCAAAAGATAGTTTGTTATTCGAACATAAAGCTCTATTAATAGTGTTCCTCGACTAATAAATCACTTTTTTTGGAACGTTAATATAGTTAAACATGTCGTAGCAGGAAGCTGTGAAATTGATTGATAGATATACATATTATAAATTAACGCCTGAGCCGGGATTTGAACCCAAAACATCTAATCATATAGGTTAGCACCATTCCACTTCGCTATTCAGGCTCCGAGTGCTAATATTAATTTTTGTTATTATTTAATTGTAATATTATTGTGTTTACTTTATGTAATTGTAATGTTAATGTTTTTTTAGTGTATAATGCTATTGTGTTATTATTTAATTGTAATATTATTGTGTTTTCTTTATGTAATTGTAATGTTATTGTTTTTTTGTTGTTTATTTTTCTTTACACTAGTACCAATTATTACTTTATTGTAACGGACTGTCAACAGCACGTACGGCGTACAGCCCGTGCGATCCATATTTGTAAATAATATTGTAAATATCTTACTTTTTGTCTAATAAAGTCCCACTACTCCTAATTTTTCTTCCTTATATACAATTAACAAATGTCAGGAAAACTTTAAGGCCCAAACGGTCCCTGAAATCATATGGCCATCATCCTTATCCTTATTATCATCATCAACATCCTTCATCCTTCACCGGTGTGGAAAGCAACAGGAAGCTACCACACCTATAATTCCCTAGAAAAGATGAAAAGCATAGCATGAAAATGCTATGATTGCAGTGAAAGACCTGCCCTCGGGCAGAATTACTATGGATGGTTGGATATACAATTAAAGACAATTTTCTTTTCCTTCTATACAATTCTTATTACATTGTACATATATATATATATATATATATATATGCACGCATGTGAACGTAGAATTGTGCATTATATGCAGTTATTCACCAATATATTTTAATGATTATCATATGACCTCACGAATTAGAATAATGAAAGCGAGTCCCTATACTAACAAATTCTCGAAGATAAATCGATACATCGCTCGAGTAGTTCTACATTTCAAGATTAGTGCACAATCTTTTCTGCCCTCCAGCATTCAATGGACCATGTTGATTTCTAGCAGTGTTCTTCTATAGCTTATCAGAAACTAACTTGTTTTTTTTTTTCCCAGTACCAGAACTGATTGAATCCACTTTCTATTTGTTAGCTCTTATTGCCTACAAATTACTTCTCCAATTGCCCCAATCCTAGTTGTTGGAATGACTTCTACAGCGGAGAGAACATAGCTAAACTGCCTTGCTTCATCAGAGTATATTTTCTTCTTTTTTGTGGGCGTTTATCCAATCCAGTATCTTATAAAAATCAGTGAATGGCCAAGTTGTCTTTTTAAATCAATTCTACAGTTAGTTTGACCGGATTTGGAATGAAGATCGTGCTTGGAATCTTTTACCCCATTCTCGTTTTATTTCATTGTACGTATCTTATCTGAAATAGAAAGGGGGAGAGTTTTTAAAACTCAATAGCTTTGCGTTTCTTTCTTATCTAAATCATCGTTTCTGAAACTCTCCTGAATTCCGAATGGCTTTAACAATCTCTTCATACAGGGGATTCCAGAAAAATGTTGTCTATGGTTCAATAACTCTGGTGAGTTTAACCAACTAAAATAAGAAATGAGGCACTCAGTACATGTTTTAAAATATTCCAACAAGATACTTGCGCAATTGTCATGAAAATACAATTTTCTTATGTCTAGAAGTGCTTGCGTTTTAATGAACGCATTGCAGTTTTGAGATTATTCTATACGAAAGAAGTACTGTATGTAGCATAGAAAATAAGAACAGGCGAAGTAACTTCGTCTCTTGTTATAGGCCTACAGGATGGTTCAGAATAAGTATTACAGACTTTCTGGAGGTTGTAAAGGGGACTTAGTATACAACGTTTTGATAAAGAACCCATGTCCGGAAACGTACCATTTCGATGTGAAATAAGTTTGAAGATCGTAACACAATGGGCTCATATTTTGTGTCTTGTGTTTTAGAATAAGTTTTACAGACTTCTAGGGGTTGTACTACACCTGTCGAGTCGGAGGAAAAAAAATACATTTTGGTTGAGGATACCAGGTGTAAATAAGAGAAACAATCCTGAAATAATAAAAATAAACTCGTTGCTAAATAATTAATTTAATTACGATATTAATATGAGCTACCGTGTCAATAACAATAGACCAATAAATCCGACAAAGTCATAATTTATAAGTAAAAAATACAATTTAAGTCTTAACAAAACAGCTCTAACTAAAATTTGAATCATATTGTCACTGCTTAAAGTCATCATCATCATCTGCATTCATGGATTAGGTCTGTTGACCCCTTCCGACTTCAGCCCATCTCTTTCTAGGGAACCCACATCTCGGGTGCCTTTAGGTTTGTATTTTTTATTTGTTTTGGATATCTATCTTCATTCATTCTGTCTATGTGTTGCTTCCATTTTTGTCTATATGTAACTATTTTATCAGTTATTGCAAATATTTCAAGTTTCTGTCTTATTTCTGTGTTCTTGATTCTGTCTTCCTTAGTGCACCCTTTAACAGATCTCAAAAATTTCATTTCTGCCGCCGTTATCCTACTTAGATCTTGTTTTTTATGTATCCAGGCTTCTGATCCATAGAGCAGTACCGGTACTGCCAACATTTTATAAAATTTCAATTGGGTCTCTCTTGCTGTTTTGTTATTTAGTGATCGTTTTATCGTACCACATATTCCCTGGAATTTTGCTATTTTATTATTTATATCATTATCATAATTAAATGAAATGTCACATCCTAGATAATTGAGATGGTTCACCTGTTCTATGATTTTTGGTTTATCAATCCGGCTTTTCTTCTGCTGAAGTTTATGAGTAAGTTATTTTTTACTAGTAGAGGTTACCAGCCTCTAGCCAAACCCCTCTTCCTGGAGGGCAGGGAACTGGAATTTCGGAGTGTTCGTCTCCTAGAGAAGTTGCCTTCACTACGGCTTTGGGGACTTCTCTTCTCCCCACGTAACCCTGTGGACTGCGCCCTACCCAGGTACTACCCACTGGGCGAGTGGGACCTGGAGCTCACAAAAGGGCAGGGGCGCCTACTCCCTGGAGTGGACCTCTATCACTGCTTAAAGTAAAGTTTAATACTTGATAATTATATTATTGCCACGTTCTTAGGATTTGAGTACATATAAACATTGAAACCAAACTTGGCACATAGCAATTGATTAAAGAAATAAGGTCGAGTTTATACTGATAAAATTCATTGTTAAAACCGTTGAGGTGGCGAGTCATAAAATAAAATAAGTTAAAATATACCTTCTTAGGTAAAATCCGTCGTCCTCAACTTATAAAATATGTAATATTTATGCCTGTAGGCCTTTCAGAACATCCGTTCCATCTTCGCTACAACATCCAGTATGATGGTTGATGCTGCTGGTCCACATTAGGTCGAGTTTGTTAACAGCAAAATCGGATTATTAGGTGTAGAAGTTCACGTGAAACGAAAATATAAATATCGCTCTAGAAGTCGCAATTTCCGATGTTTCACAACGAAACTTAATATATGGTGTTAAAATGAACTGAGAACGGTATTCTCCAAGAATCAGCAAGAACTGGCAAAACTGGAAGTTTATCTGAAACCATAAATTAAAAATTGACTCTAGCAACTGCCATGTTTTGTATATTTAATTAACCCTTAAATTGGCAGTGTATCCTATAATATGTATTAGTTTAATTTAATACTTTAGTAAATTAATGAGAAAACGGTACACATTATTTTAATTGGTGTCGCATTATATAACACTATGCAATAGGTACTTTTCGGTTATACATGATTTGCTTCTACTGCAGTCCGACACTTTTAAATAAGCTGACGTCAAAAATTGAGTTTCCCCAATTTAACGAATGATTATATATTTCAGTAAACCAGCAAAATGCGAACATAAATTGGACTTGTTGAGGAATTAATTTAGTTTACCCAATTCCTGAGTGACAGAGTTGTATTACTCTTAAATTATATAAAAACAAAATACTACTTCAATCATGAAACCCATGCACCACTTTGGTTAAGCCCCATTGTTTTCAGAACATGCAGTAAAAATTTGAACCATATAGGACAAAATTCCTGAATTCCATTCAATTTTGAATGTACAAAAATGCAGTGAAAATAAAAGTGTAAAAAAAAGTTTAAAGATTTGCATGCAGGTGACAGCCTTTTAGCTCTGGCGGAAACGTTAATTAAGGGCACTTAGAAGGCGGCGATAGGCCTCTTAAACTTGGCCAAGATTAACATTGAGTTCCATAAGCATTAGAAGTACAGGCTATGTTTAGTACAAAAAACAACAAAAAAAATTATATGAATCGCTGAATTATAATGACTCTCTTCAGGTCGCCAAAATTCTCATCATCATCTAATAAGTGACGGCGCGGCGCATGATGGATTAACACGGATTTTTTCTCCTCTGTCCCTATCGAAATAAAGGATATCCACCAAATCCAACTAAAAATCAACTAAGCAATTAGGACTGTCTGAATCCTATTCTAGTGCCAATGAGAAAGAAATAGAGCCTATTTAGATACACAGAAATTTATTTTTAAGGAAAAACAAAAACCCGAAGTTTACGGTATTTACCTATACCATTTGTAACTTTAAGATTATAGAGAATTGCTGATCAAGTACCACTATTTAACGAGTCGTAAAACTTTTAATTCTTATGTTATTGGTTACAAAGGTAACAAGATGGCGGAATGAAACTGATACATAAATTAGATTATCTTCGGTTATAGACAGACAGTCATTACTATTTTCTGTCACGAAGAGGGCGAAGTTTATACCGCACGTCATAAATGATAAAACCAACATGGGTGTGTGTATTCTCAAGTAAAAAGGTACATTATAATAGGAAACGTACAGCATGTCCAAGTTGTTACTGTAACTTGATTAACATTTTATGCTGCATGAGAGAAAATAAATTTTACATTCACTTCACTAATTGGATCGATTCACAAATCTTAAGAATTATCCAAATATTAATACTCATGTAACATTTATATTCCACTAAAGTTAGCAAATTAATTTCTGAGGCAAACTTATTTTTCAGTAGCAAATTTTCAGCAAGATTTCTTGACAGAAATGCAATTTCGAGATCAATTCCCGATACCTTGGCAGCGTAGTGAAAGACAGGCCTAATTTTGAGCAATTCGTAATTAAATTTATTTCTATTTGTAATATATCATGTTTATTACACGCTTTATATTAGCTTGACCTCTATCTATCTATCTATGAAACGGAATCTTTCAACGCGATTTTAACCCACTTAAAATCATTGGATCGACTTGAAACTTTGCATACTTATAAAGGACCCGTGACAATACAATTATTTCTTATTTATTTTCTAAAATCTTGGCCAGAATCATCTGAAAATAAAAAAAGAAAGTGTCTGTATCTATGCAACGGAATCTTTGAACACGATTTTCACCCACTTAGAAACATTGGATCGACTTGAAACTTTGTGTACTTGTAAAGAACCCGGGACAATACAATTATTTCATATTTTGTTTCTAAAATCCTGGTGAGAATCGTCAGAAAATCAAAAAAATGAAAACTGGTATAATAGGTTGCGGACTTGTCGACTTTTTAGTCAATCGTTGTAAGAGCTCGGTTGGTAGAGCAGTGAAATCTAGTAGTATATCATTTCAGTAATCCATAGGTCGCTGGTTCAAATCTGGCTGGGAGGATTTTTTAGAAGAGTATTACTTTTAGCTCATACTACAATAGTATTGAATTTAAATATATTTACATTTTTATCTTATTCTGTAAAATATTAAAACTAAAAAATAAATATTAGTTTTAAAAAACTAAAACAACACGATTTATTAGAAAACTGAACTAAAAAATTAAAAATAATTTTAATTTCCAACGTGCTTGGGATAAAATTAAAGTGGTCAACAAAAAAATCATCTCCAACACATATAGAATGAAGAAAATGTATAAATCATAAAACGCACCCCACGCTTTTGATGGTAAAATGATTTTCTTTTTGTTGATAACTCTAGTTTTATTCTATATGTGTTGGAGATGATTTTTTTGTTGGCCACTTTAATTTATCCCAAGCGTGTTGGAAATTAAAATTATTTTTCATTTTTTAGTTCGGTTTTCTAATAGAGCGTGTTGTTTTAGTTTTTAAAAACTATTATTTATTTACAACATTTTCAGATATTTCACTTGGTAAACTTTTTGGTTACCTACAAGTTTAATAGTATTTATTACCAGCGTACCCGGCAGACGTTGTCCTGTCCAAACGTTCATTTCTTATGTCATGGCCGCACGATATAAATGTAAGTTACTTTTTACCATACAATTCACTAATTAACACATAATTAGATATTATTAAATCATTTCGCAACAAAACCTCTCACAGCCATCTGTTGTGGCTCAAGAAGCATGCATGACGACGTCACATTTTTGTCGCGCCGAATATGTCTATAATGTAAGTGACAACACATCTGACAAAACAAAATCCTATAACCCGATCGCTCCGCTACCTAACAAGTCCAATTATGAATCTAAACCATCCAGGGACCCACTAGAACACACGCAAAATTCATCAAAATCGGTCCAGTCGTTTAGGCAGTTTTTAATTTCGGGTTTGAAGTAAACCTCCACTTCTAATTGTTGGATTTCGCTCATTTCTGGACAATAACCATCTCCGTTTATTTTAATAGGATATACTGCATTTCGTTGTGAAATATCGAAAAAATGTGACCACAAGAGCGATTTTTCAATTTTTAATTTTGTTAGGAGGTTTTCAAGTGATGTTTTTATAGAACGTATCTCACCTTGAAAATTTTTGTTCTTTTTCCAGGATAACAGCATAATGACTTTAGTAGTAGTAGGACTTTATTAGACAAAAAGTAAGATATTTACAATATTATTTACAAATATGGGTCGCACGGGCAGTAAGCCGTACGTGCTGTTGACAGTCCGTTACAATAAAGTAATAATTGGTACTAGTGTAAAGAAAAATAAACAACAAAAACAGCAATAACATTACAATTACATAAAGAAAACACAATAATAATATTACAATTAAATAATAACACAATAGCATTATACACTAAAAACATTAACGTTACAATTACATAAGAAAACACAATAATATTAGAATTAAGTAATAACACAATAGCATTATACACTAAAAAAACATTAACATTACAATTACATAAAGAAAACACATTAATATTACAATTAAATAATAACACAACAGCATTATACACTAATTAATTTATATATGATTGTTAATAATTAATGGTATTGCATTTTGATAACATATATTTATTCATGAATGAGTGTTGTCCTTATTTTTCGCGTTTTGTCCAGAAATTTACCGAGGTTTATTCCAATTTTCTGGATTTACCAATAATTCGTAGCATGCCAATCTTTCCCGATTTGAATTTAGAAATCTTTCCGGTAATAACTGACGTCTCCAATATTCTAAATCATTACATTTTCCTAATATATGTATCTCATCTTCAAAGTTCCCGCACATTGGACATATTCGCATATCGTGATCGTCGCTAATTTTTAGAAATTTCCATGCCCCTAGCCTAAACCAAGCAAGTCCTGATCTCTTCTTAAATCCTAGGTTGAGTATATACGATTCTTTTCCCCAGACGTGCTTTAGGTCTCTTTGTAAACACAGTGAGCGTTTTCCTGTACATTCGGCGAAAGTATCTTGTTGGTTTATATCTAAGTACCTCCTCCTTATTTTTCTCCACACGTTCTTGTGCGATTTTCAGTCCCTTTTTTCCCATATCCAGCCCATCCCAATCTTTTGGAGTTCTCTCCTCCTAACCTCGTCTGCCCAAAATTTAACATCTATGTTTTTAATTTGGTGGTTGTAACAAATTGCTCTAAGCATTGTTTGTTCACCTTGGATTACTCGCAACCAGTATTTGAGTACACGAATTTTACAGTTAATGTCGTCCTGGAATGACCCGAATTCATATAAAATTCCACAGTTAGAAACGGCCTTACTAAGTCCTGTAATATACTTTAGAAAATGCGTATATACCTTATTTAGTATTTCCGTTCTTTGGAAACCCCAAATCTCACTACCATAGTGCATTACTGGCCTGACCATAGCTCCATACATTTTTTCTAATGTGTTGACTGGAATATCAGGCACTCGACCCAGAATACCGAGTACACTGTTAAGTTGTCCCCTCCCTTTAAATAATGCTATATCAATATGTTTTTTCCACTTTCCGTTCATTTTCAACGTCGTACCAAGATATTCAAAATGTTTCACGTTTGAAGTACTTGATCTCTGTATTTCCATTCCTCTGCTCTACCATAAACCGTCCCATTTTTAAAGGTCATTGTTTTTGTCTTACTAACATTTACAGTCAATCCCCAATTCCTACAGTATATTTCCAGTAGGTCAAGACCTCTTTGCAATCCCTTGATTGTCTTGGAACAGATAATTAAATCATCTGCATACAACAGGACTGGGATTCTAACATTTCCTATCTCCGGAGCCTCAATTTCTCCTTCTAGCATTACGTCTACAATATCATCAACGAATAGATTAAATAGCATTGGTGATAAAATGCAACCTTGTCTCACTCCCCGATTGGCTTCACTGCTCTCTGTAATGTGCCCTTGGTCTACTTTTATACAAATTTAACATATTTATAAATTGAGATTAAAGCATGTATCATTTTATGAGACAATCCTTTCCGATTTAATTTTTCCCAAAGTGCGCTTCGGTCCACAGTATCAAATGCCATCTTAACATCAATGAATGCACAAAATAATTTACCCCCCTTCATTTTCAGATTGTCATCAATTAATGTTCTCAGAACAAATACGTTGTCCACCGTGGAGTACCCTTCTCTAAAACCTGCCTGATATTTTGAGAGCCTATTGTTCTCTTTAGCCCATTGTCTTATTCGTTCGTAAAGTACTTTACAATATATTTTTCCGAACACTGACAAGAGACAAATTCCCCTGTAACTTTCTGGTATCTGTGCCCCACCTTCCCCTTTGTATAGCGGTTGGATGACACTCTGTCGCCCAGGCTAATGAAAAGAGGGGGGGCTTACTCCTAGTCCAATGCCATTTTCAGAATCTGTTAGTTAGCCGTCTGTGTAGACATGGAACCAGAGCCAACTTGAGTGTATCTATTGTGCGGATAGTTTCTATAGTTGTATTTTTCAAGACAGTGCTGTTGAATACCGTCTTTTTTAATGATTTTTGCAATTATATTTAAGTAGCATGGAATTGAACTTTTATAGGAATAAAACACTACGAGGTTTAATTTAAGATAAAATCAAATGTTTCCTACCTATCCACATATTAATCTTCTAAGTAGACCACGATTTCAAGACCATAGCGGTGTCATCTTCAGTACCATCTTGACGACTGATGTTATGTCGATCGGAAGAACCACTTTAGTATGGGATTGTTTTTAAAATATGCTGAATCAATTTTAGATGGAATTAGTTCTGGGTTTGTTGAAAAATGAAATGTCTGTTCTGGTGCTTTTACTTTTTTAATAAAGGTCTTTTGAGTTTTCAGTTTTCTAGACTATGGCTGTTTCATTCTCCATGTGGCTTCTGGTACTTATTTAGTTGTAAGATATAATTAAATGAATCCCGGTAATAAAATTTCAAACCAGATTTTTGTATTCACGTCTATATGAAAGTAGGAAAAAATCCTCAATTAGCTTAATCGGGAAGGCTATTTGAACCAGGAACCTCCCGAAATGAATCTCAAACGCTACCATCTGAGTCAAGTAAAGTAAAGTAAAGTAGTCCCACTACAGGCCTCAGGAGGCCCTTGGGGGGTTAAGGCTCCTACTTTTTCTGGACAATCGGCACTTGATGTCAGCCGGGTTGTCAGCCCTGCGTGACGGCCGCCTTTACCACCAGAACAAGCTTCTGGTACTCATTTCCGTTAGAGGCTGAGTCGACCCTAGGGCCATAGTGCCGCCAGAAGGTTTGGGTCAGTTTAAAAATCCTGACCCCACCGGGACTTGAACCCTCGACCTTCCGGCTTGCAGCGCAGTTCACTACGGGGTGCCCCCCTGAGTCAAGTAGCTAGGTTATATTTTCCCTTCATTTTGAAATATATGAACGTTTTCGGTTATCTTTTGTCGGGATATTTGAATAACTATATCATATGCAATGTCTATTATCTATACAGCCATGTTTTTTATGTTGTTATAAAACGATGAAGTGATTCGTAACTACAATTTGAGATGGCGACGTGAGAAAAATTCCAATCGTAATTTACAAAACATTCTCAAATTTATGCAGATGTTGTATTTTACTACTTTAATTCCGAGTTCCTCGTAAAATATTTACTTTTAAAATTTCATTTCATCACCACTGCAACAAATGTATAATGTAAATTCCGTGATAGTCTAGCATTTATGATAATTAATTAATTTTCATTTCCTGCTATTAATTTATTTCGGATATATATATTAGATAAATATATTTTAGATTTAAGTAGTTGTCTACAAACTCGTTCATTTGTAGTTTTAAATATAGCGATTGCAGTTATTTTACACCTCATATGAGTGACATAGGAATCATAATAAAAAAAGTATTTCCAAATCTGCTAATACTTCACAAAGTATCACTAAAATTAAAAATATCCTAGAATTAATTTGTCAGTAAGATACCTAAAGCGGACTAACAACCCAATTTATATCCCGATTAGCAGAATAATTGACATTTTGTTTTCATTAATTGATTCATTTATTCATTTCCAGACTGGTCGAACAGCTACACATCCTCCTGTAGAATAAGTTCGACTAGACTTCAGGACCACCCACTTTTTAGCTTTTTCTCAGTTTTTAACGCCAGACATGATCCTTCATTATCTTTTAACGAGACACTTTTATTGATGTATAAAAATAATTTCTCTTAACATTTCATTACGCGGAGTATTTATACATTTTTTCATTTACTTGTATAATATTTTATGTAGTATACGTGTTTTTATGTTAGTATTTATTTTGATTTGACAGTTATAACAGAATGTCAAAATGATTTGTGTAACCATTGAAATTTGGTGTCATATTTAAAATGTAGGGACCAATGTAAATACACCAAATTTCTAACCACGTGCTATATATTTCAAAATCTATTGTAATGCCATGAAAATATTGTCAAGTGCTGAATTAACCAATGACTATTTAACTCGTGCCCCAAATGGGAGTCAATGACCAATCACATTTCAATGATTCTCGATTTACAACCAATCACAGTCGTTTCTCACCTCGATTTTATCAGTTTAATTTTATCACTTTAAAATCAAGCTCCTCCTTTTTAACATTCGGAATAGGTCATAACATTATTTTGCAGTGACTGCATATGGCTACCAGATTGTATATGCAGTGGACGAATGTTAGCAGATAGTGATTGCGGTATAAAATATAAAAACATTTGTAGCAATTAATTATACCACAAAAAAAAAGTAACCACTGTTTGCACTTTCTTAAACGCATCATTTCCCAGGAATTTACGTTGCAGAAAAATATAATTGACATATTTACATCATAGGACATCAGAAATTAATTAATAATCTGTAACGATGTGTTTCATTCTTTCCCAACTAGGGTGCATTCTTACAAAATTCCGATTCTATTTGGTAATAAATATGATCTGGTTGCAGTGATGGACAAACGAAACATAACGTTTCTCATTTGTTTTCAAACATCGCCGTTTACATTAAATATATAAATATTTTAAAATAACTGTAGTTAAATAATGATTTGTGAGTATACAGCTTAATTTGATTCGTTAAATAGTCCTAACAAATCCTACTTTTGATTTCGAAATTCTGTATATACGAGTAAATTCACGACTCACTTCGTCGTGAATTTATCGATAATTTTCAAATCACTAGTCGCATTACTTATGATAATTCAGGGAGCGAGTTGCTTCAAGCTGTAGCATTTGAAACTCATAGGCCTATTCGTGGAGTAAATATAGGGATGCTATACTATTCTTAAATACAAAAAAAAGCTAATAAATTCAGAAGCAGGTTCCATTATAAACATAATTATCCCGGGTTCAAATCCGGTACAGACCAAATTACTGATGATTAAGGCAATTCTGGGTTTTTATTTCATTATAAAGAAAGATTTTATAATATTGACAATTTTATAATACTATTAAACAATTAAAACCTTTTTCATACTGAAATAATTTGACACACAGCCTACTAGATACTCTTACAGTTCCTGAACACAGTATGATGTTAGATGTTAAAGCGTCCGTATGTAAAAATGAAACAATATGTAATAAATATAAAAAAAATATTTCATTCTGTTAAAAAGTCTGTCTACAAAATCATGTAGAGAGATAAACTTTAAAAGTTAATTCTTTACCCAATATTTTAGGGTGACATCCGGTTCTCATATTGCGTAGCGCTAATGTAGTACTGTTGAGATATAGGCTAAATACATGTATTTCTGTGAGCCCATTATTTACGTCTATGTTTCCAGGTATTAAAGCAAAAAGCTGTAAATCACCCCGCATTTTTTCATGCTACAGTATATTTCCCCGTTTTTATCTCTGAATCTTACAACACAAAGATATCTCACATATTATAACGAAATAAACATAAGCTTTTAACAGTATTACATGACTAGTGCTAACTTTAAAACACATAAATTCCCTCTGCATCGTAAATTTCCCTTTTGTATGTTGAGTAATAAATAATATACTGATAATTCACATTTCGCAATTCTCAAGATTCATTAACTCAACACTATAACCATACATGATGTGAAAACAAGTACCCTATTTAAATAAATTATTAAGTGTCTGTATATTGGACTTTGGGCTTGAATTTAATGATTAATTAGCATATTTCACGACATTTGGTAGCTGGCAAAGTGGAAGGCCTAAGTCAAAATGGGAGGATGGCATAATTGAGAAAATCAGGATTCTGGAATAAAAAACTAGAAGTAGCAAGCGAAAGACAGAAAGGTTTGGTGGGAGATTCTTAAGAAGACCAAAGCACCACAATGGTTATCGTGCCATTTATTATGACTATTTAACTCATGCTCCAAATGGGAGTCAATGACCAATTGCGTTTCAATTAATTTTGATTTACAACCAATCACAGTAGTGCTTCATCTGGAATTTATCAAATAAACAGTAGTGCTTCATCTGGAATTTATCAAATAAGTGTATCAAATTAAAGAAAGCTCCTCTTTATTAACATTCTGAATAGGCCAGAGCATTATTTTGCAGTGACACTCCCTAAGAAATACGGCTACCAGATTGCATATATAGTGCACGAATTTAAAAAGATACTGCTTGCGGGATACAATAGAAAAACATTCGTAGTAATTGGTTATACAACAAATCAAAGAAATCACTGTTTGCACTTTCTTAAACGTATTATTTCCCAGGAATGTACGTTCCAAAAAATATAATTTAATCATAGGATATCAGAAATTAATAACCTATATTGTTCTTTATAAATAGTTTGATATGTTTTATTTTTTCTCCACTAGGGTGAATTCTTACAATACTGCGATCCTTTGGCAATAAATAATATGATCTGGTTACAGTGATGAACAAATGAAGCATAACAAACGTTTCTCATTTTTTTCAAACATCACCGTTTACATTAAATATATAGATATTTTAAAATAACTATATTTAAATAAAGATTTGTGAGTAAACAGCTTAATTCTATTCGTTAAATAGTCCTAACAAATGCCACTCTTGATTTCCAAATTCTGTAGATAAATTCACTTCCCGCTTCGTGAGTCCTGAATTTATCGATAATTTGGAAATCACTCGTGATTAAGATGTTTTTAACAACTTAAGTCATTAGTGCTGCAATTCAAATCTGAGCGCGGAAGAACGTATCATTTTAGATTTGAGAATAGTGGTGAAACAGATATTCAGTATTCATCCGGTATCCGCCCTGTTCGGCTTAAATGTACTATCCGGCCTGATACCGGATTAAAAAACCATGTTTTATATAAAAGCATATACAATTTACAACAATAACGTTAAGAAAATATTCATTAATCATATTTTTTTTTGTATTATGTAGCTACCTGTCAAAGATATTTTCGATTAATTCGACATAGGTAGGTACCTACACCTACTTACCTAACCATAACATCCAACTGATAAATACATCGATCAATTCCATGAAAAAAAAAAACCTTAGTTTTGTTTCGTACATACACAAGCTCAAATGATCTTTTTTTATCAAATGATCATGTTTGCAATCAATTCAACAAGTCAATGAAACATTTGCTAACATCACTACTGAACAAAAAAAACTGGAATCTTGAGTCCGCCCGATCATTCGTGCACTACCTACGCGAGCGAGCTCCTTACGTTGTGCCAATCGACAATGTTCAGCCGAATATTCGGCTATCCGGATATAAGGTTGGCGGCCGGATATGCGGCATTCGGCTAAACAGCTATCCGTTTCATCACTATATGATATAAGAAAGCAGATAATAAATGCGAATTCCTTGGCGTGCAAATATCTATCTAATAGACTTTCGGTCCGAAATGTAGGTTTCCTCTCTAGAAAAAAAAGTGAAAACTACTTCTGTGCTTTATTTAATGTATATAGTAGGTCAATGTCTCCTAGACTAGGGTGTCCATAATATGTTCAATGTAAAAGGGGACATGTACAAAAAATTAAAGGAAAAACCTGGGGCATTTTTTTTTAAAGTGGGACGTTAATAAAATATTTAAAAAATACAGTTACTTTCATTTTACCACGACACTGTTACAAATATAAATGTATAAGAATCAACCATTCACAAATAAAAAATCCAGTAGTTTATTACGTTTAAAAGTATTTATTTATCCCTGCAAGGAGTATATAAATCCGATAACTAATTCTCTTTCATCCAAGTTAAAATTGTATTTCTCCACCGCCAAAGTGCTGCCAGAATCAGCAGCAAATATCCGAAATTGGCTGCACTGACCATGGATTGACAATTTGAAAAATGTACCCGTTACCAATATATGATAGTAAAATAAAAACAAAGATAATAGTCCAAACAGTTCATCGTGGTCATACAACTAGCGCTTTCTAAAGTTCATATATATAATTATTAATTACATAATAAAGAACAAATTCATAAATACATTGACAAAGTATCATCCAAAAAGCGGGACATTTGAGCGTCCCCAAGAAAACTTTCGGGACAGCGGGACATTATTCTAAAAAAACAGGTCTGTCCTGGGAAAAACGGGACGAATGGACACCCTATTCTAAACCCTTACGTGTCGTAATTTATTTCAATGTTAATTTTAAAATCGTTCCAATTACAAAAAAAGAAAAGTCAAACTGTGTTTTAATATTAACATTTTGAATACAGAAATACTTTACCTGACCATTATATAGTAATTAAGGGAAAAATTATTTTTTTATCCAAGCAAACAGTACGCTTACATTATTTTGCATCCCAATTGAACTGCAAAAGGAAACTCTGAATAGTATCCTGATTTTGCAACCAATATCGTAGATATTACGTTTTTTTATCGTAGAATAAATAAAAATGACGAAACTATGATAAAGGTTTACACTTTGTATTTGTAATTACGTGTAAGTGTAGAATATATAATTTGATTATATTAACATTTTAATGTGGACTTAATATCTGCGTCCTTACATTACATCCACTCTGTATTGGTATAACTTTTTTATTTGGCGGTAACGAAAATATGTTATGAGTCAACACGCACATTTTATTGAGTAGCATTGAGAAATTGGGGCTGTAAATAAACATAAATAAAACTAAGTATATGTTAACACATGGAAACAATTTATATAATGGAAATGGGCAGTTAATAAAAAATGAGGGAAATTTTGGAGAAGTGGCTAAATTCAAATACCTAAGGTCGGTTTCACCAACAGAGGTAACTGTATTACGCCAGTTTAAGCTATGTATTATATATGGGGAAAACTGGCGTAATACAGTTACCTCTGTTGGTGAAATTGACCCTTAGAAACAATAATTACAAACAGGAATGGAGTGCCCAAAGAAATTAAATATGAACTCAATAAAACGTATGCTATTACGCACTACAGGGATTCTTGCCATCGCAACTTCTCTAAAAAAAGGTAAAACTGCAAATATGTAAAACTATTATTCTTCCAGTTTTATTACATGGATGCGAAGCTTTGACTATTACCTTAGGGGGAAGAAAATAATATGAATATTTTAGAAAATGAAATTATTAGGAACATTTTTGGACCAAAGAGAGACGAATAGACAGATGAATGGAGAAGACTACATAAGAGTAAGTATATTATCTTTATGGGAAATCAGATATAATAAGACCAGTTAACTCTCGTAGACTGTGATGTTCAGGACATCTAACACGAAAAGGAAATAAAAAAGGGACATGGAAACTCTAGAAAAAACAAAAGAAAAGATCCCAGCTGGTAGCCAAGAATGAGACGGGAGAATAACATTAACAATAATGTGTAGGAAGTAAATTATACAAGATATGATTAAAAATACTTTAGGATAGGGATGTATTGAGAGGTATATATCGGCTCGCCAATGAACTTATTGATTCGATAGTGCCAGTATGTTAGTGTTGTAGTAATAAGTTTATAATTGACATGGGATAAGTAGCCTATATTTGTAAGTGAATATGGTAGTTGCATTTTGTGTGGACCATCAAATCTTTAGAGCATGAAGATGGCCTAGAACTCAATGATATTAATCTGTTAAGTTAATGCTGATGATGTAGTACTATCGGGCGATAGTGAAGAGATTCTAAAGGCTAACACGCACACACTATTGAGTAACACTAAGAAACTGGGGCTGGAAGTAAATAACAATAAAACTAAATATAGGCTATGGTCACACACGGAAATAAATATTATACAATGGAAATGGACAGCTAATGACAAATGAGGGAAATTTTGAGGAAGTGTCAGAATTCAAATGCATACTAACAATAATCACAAATAGGAATGAGATGCACAAAGAAATTAAACATAGGCTCAATTCTGGAAATGCATGTTATTATGCATTACAGAGACTCTTGACGTCCCAACTCCTTTCAAAAACGTTACACTGAAAATAACTTATATAGAACTATTATTTTACCATTTATATCATATAGATGCGAAATATGAACTTTAACGGAGGAAAGGAGATTACGAGTATTTGAGAATAACGTTCTTAGGAAAATGTTTGGACCAAAGAGAGACGAACAGACAGGTGAATGGACATACCAGTGATCTACTGGTCTTTATAGGAAGCCAGATATAATAAGAACAGTTAAATCTCGTAGACTGCGTTGTGCAGGGCATGTAGCACGAATGGGGAAATGAAAGACATGCATGGAAGCTTCTTGTAGGTAAACCAGAGGAAATACGCCCGGTTGGTAGACCAAGAATGAGGTGGGAGGATAACATTAACTATGATTTGAGGGAAGTAGATTATACAGGAAATGATTGGCAAACATTAGCTCAGGATAGGGATGTATGGAGAGCTTATGTTCGCGCGGCCATGAACCTAGTGCCGGTGAGTGAGTTAGTTAGTTAGTGGGAAAAAAATATATAAGGGTGCTCTCATAACACGAAACGATCATGGAGCGATCTGTGCGTTTTGATACAAATGCGGTTATATTGAGCAGAACTTGATTAAATAGAAGTCTTGCTAATGTTATGATACACACTGTACGAGCTAATCTAGACTCAGGTTCACCGAAATTGTAAATAGCTGTAGTTATCTCGGTAGCCTATCCACTTCCCATTTGTCTTTTGAAGCGCCCTCCCTTGCTCGCAACTGTTCGCATATTTTACACCAATCGAATCTTTATTCTGCACAGCTCTAGGCTTTTGTTCTAACTACAAGAACATGTTGTCATAGATACATTATCATATAATTTATGCAAAAATATAATTACCGATGCATTCATTTTAATTAAATGAGAAACATTTTTTAAAACAAAGGGCGTGGCCATGGGGACCTTCCTCGCCCTTCCCTCCTGTAGTCGCTTTCGATATAGGCCTGCTAGTTGTTACCATACTCGCCTCTGGTTCCAGATTTGGAGTTTGAAATCCGACCGGGTCATGAATTGTTTCAAGGTGTAAAAATCCCACGTATCGTTTTCTTTGGAAGATAAGTAAAGCCGAGAGTCCATTTCGTAGATTTATGGCACGTAAAAATAAAGTATTAAAAATATGCCTCTAACCAAGGTTTGTCAGCCTTTTCATTCACAGCTTTGAATTGAAACGCTAATGACCTAAGCTATTTTAAGAGCGTAGTTAAATAAAATTTACCTACATATCTACGTATCTCTCGTGGAAATAGGCCCAATGGAACTAACAAATCCTCCTATATACACAAAGGCAGGAACATTCCGGAATGTAATAGACACACTTCTCCGGTCGAAGACTTCAGAACTGAATTTTCCAGAATGGATACATAAATGTTTGTGGAAATTTCTGTAAGTAAGCATTATAAACTAATTTTCGAGTGATTGTAACGAAATACTATGTGGTTCATACTGTAAATAGGGTCTATTATTATTAATTATACTGAGCATTTAATTTAATTAATTTAAATTATGTTTAACATTTAGCTGGATGTAATATATTCAAATAACTATATAAGAATGGGAATCCTTGAATTAGGAATGATTCAATTTATCTCCGTTCCTTAAGGGGGGGGGTGATGGGTTAAATTTCAATTGTCTACATTTTTTAAGCTATATACTTTACTTTATGTACACACATTCATGTCATAATAGGTAATATTATATTAAAATTTCATCCTTCTAGGCGTAAAGGTTTTTGAGTTACTGAAGAAAATCCATTAAAAAAATTTGCATATTAGAATTTTTAACAAGTCCCATAATTTTTTAGTAAATTTTTTTAATATTTTTCTACACGACCACTGACTTATTTAGAACAACACTGTGTATTAACTTTTCTATATCGTTATAACACAGGAAGAAAAAATATATACGTCCTCTGCATATGATTTTTTTTTAAATTACTACACATTTTATTTTTATTTCAAAAACTGTCAACATTGTTTCCACATCCATGCATAGAATTATTAGCGATAGTGTGTGGGACATGCAGTGAAAATTTCATACTTCTATCATTAAAGTTGTCAATGCTATTTTGATTTGAATGTATTGAAATGCAATGAAAATAAAAGTGTGGAAAAGCTAATTTGAAAGTTTGTATGCAGTTAAATTAGAATGTAGCTTACATGCCCTCCTACAGTCATTAGGGAGACGTAGAAGTGCCATAGGACACTCAAACGTCGCCAACTTATACTTTGAGGTACGTAGTATTTATAAAACAAAACAAAAAATGCTAAATTTGACCGACAATGCCAAAAATTTCACCCATCACCTCCCTTAAGAAAATTTCTGGCGACGTCCCTGTTCAAAGAAAAGGATAACTAAAATATAAAATACAAAATCTAAATAAACATTCAATTTAATATAATCTAACAGAAACATGCGGATAAAACGCTGTTTTAATTATGGAATACAATATCCATCCATCCATAGTAATTCTGCCCGAAGGCAGGTCCTTTACTGCAATCATAGCATTTTCATGCTATGTTCGCAGCTTTACTAGGTAATTGTAGATGTGGTAGCTTCCCGTTGCTTTCCACACCGGTGAAGGAGGAGGATGATGATGATGATGATGATAGGATGATGATGATGATGATGGCCATATGATTTCGGGGACCGTTTGGTCCTTAAAGTTTTCCTGACATTTGTCTTACAGGTGAGGAAAACCCCGATAAAAACCTCACCCAGAAAAACTGCCCCGACCGGGGATCGAACCCGGGCCCACTGCGTGACAAGGCAGCACGCTACGTCGAGACCACAGCGGTGGCCGAATCCAATATAACTATTATGATTTAAGTCTCGTAGACTACAATGCGCAGGACATGTGGCACGAATGGGGAATAAAAGAGGGACATGGAAAGCCCTTATATGAAAAGCAGATTAAAGTGTCCAATAGGTAGGTTAAGAATGAGGTGGGAGAAAAACATTTACAATCATTTGAGGGAAGAAAATTATACAGGAGATGATTGGAAAAAACTTAGTACAGGAGAGGAAAAATATATTGAGAGCTTATGTCTGCGCGGCCATGAACCTGTGGTTTCGATAGTGCCAGTGATGTAGTTAGTTTAATATCGAGGTATGTTATTTTTTTTATTCACTTTTCATTTTGAGAAACTTTGACTATAAATCTATGCACTCACAACAGTTTTTATGTCCATTTTTATTATATGATCATGTATTTATTATTTTATACCAGGGATAAGGACCAGGATGAAATTATCTTCGCATGCACTGGATCATCTTTGAAGCGACTATGAGAACAGACATTGAATGTAAATTAAACTACTGCTCAAATATTACAGTCCGGTAGCTATGGTAATAATATGTACAAATAATAGCTTTATGTGTTACTTGTAAGGGCACAGTTCTTAATGCCCGTCTGTGTACTGACAGCAGGTGGGTACTGGCATCGCATATTGTCAAACTAGGTAAACCTTCCTGCAATCTTATAATTCGTCTCGCTCCTTAACGCTGTTCTTGACCAACAAATTTAATTTTTAATATATATCAAATTATCTAATACTTTTTATTTATCATTACCTCTCCATCTATAGGTACTTTCACATGTCATATTCCATCAGGGCCTTAGGAACACAACCTCCCGGACGAGGATTCTAAATTCTTGATCACACACATACTTTTTGACCTTAGAAGGACATAGATGGTTTCCCTGGATGAGTGATCAGCTCACTGTCAGGTCACTTCCAAGACAACATGAACATTTAAAACAAGACACAATTCATTCATATAGTCATACTAAACAAGGCAATTATTGTATGATATGGATCATTATATTGACATATGTTGTTCGGGGAGTATTTGGCCGTAAAGTTTCCTGAAATTTGGCTCTTACAGATTAAGAAGAAAACCGAAAAAAAAACCCTCACTGAGAAAACTTGACCTTGCCGGAGATCAAACCTGGTCCACTGCGTTATCACTGCTCCTAAGGGTAAACTTCCTCTAGGCTTATTACTAAATACCAATTTAGAATTTCTCTGAAATGCCTAAGATTCTTATTCCGGTTCAGTTTTGTAATATATAGTTATTGAATGTTAATTATTTTTTATCATTCTTTAAAAAAATACATCTGCCCCGATCGGATTTGAACTAGCGAGAATATCAGATCCAGAGGTCAGTAGACTAGCAAAGTTATTGTGGAACACACAGGGTTTGAGAATTCGACATTGACATCTTTTAAAATAAATCTTAATTTATATTTGCTCTAACCTCGACTTCATCATTACCCACTGTAAGGTACATATATTAATTGGTGTTTCTCGTATAATTTATTATATATTTATTATATATATATATAGACTATTATTATTATTATTATTATTATTATTATTATTATTATGTTCAAAATTAGACAAAATAAGAAATACTGTCATAAGAGAAAAAATGAATATTGTTCATTCAATAGTAGATTACATACGGTATAAGCAATTAAATTGGTATGGGTACGTACGACGAATGCAAGAAGAAAGGTTACCCAGAAAAACATTGGAATGGTGTCCACCTGGAAGGAGGAGAGGAAGACCTCGAAACTCATGGATGCAGGAAATAAGAACTGGAATGAGAGCAAGAGCACTGGAGGACATGGATTGGATGGAGAGAGACGAGTGGAGAAGAAAAATAAAACTTTAGGCAGAGAAAGATGTGTAAACATTAAAATTCTGTATATAAATAAATATTAATAATAATAATAATAATTATTATTATTATTATTATTATTACTATTATTATTATTATTATTATTATTATTAATATTATTATTATTATTATTATTATTATCGTAAGTATTATTATTGTTATTATCGTATAAAACGTTTTTTTTGCATGAAATTTACATTGCAACATTTAATGTATTTTAACTCTTTATTGTTAGTATAGTGTATATCTATATTTGAGAAATATTTGTATTTGCGGAAGAGAAGTCCTTATGGCCTTAACTCTGCCAGAATAAATAAAATATTATTATTATTACTATTATTAATATTATTATTATTAATATTATTATTATTAATATTATTCCCTCCATGGTATCTTTACCTTGTCGTGGTGGAGTGGCTTGTGTGCTTAAATGATCCTGAGAGCTATGCCGGCGGTAGCATTGCTGCCGATAGGGTTACCCATGCCGGACTGGTCGAAGGTGATAAGCCAGACGAAATAAGTACCTTGGTCGAAAGAGTGACGATCTTTCACCGTAAAAATACAACCGTCAAGAAATGCGGACATGGGTTCTACTGGGGTAAAATTTTCCGGAGGTCAAATAGTCCCCCATTCGGTTCTCCGGGCGGGGACTACTTCAGGGAACCCATGCCAAAGGCTCAAACACAGGGACATGTTCCTAGGAACATGGAATGTTAGGACTTTATACAATAGCGGGGCACTAGAGATATTAACGCGGGAATTGGATAAATCGCCCTTGGATATAGTCGCTTTACAGGAAGTTAGGTGGCCAGGAGAAGGTAGTCAGGAATCAGGAAGCTTTTCATTATACTATGGGGGTGCAGAAAGACCTGCATTTGGAACGGGTTTTTTTAGTCAGAAGGAGGATCCTATCCGCTATCCGAGATATTAAGTTTGTTAGTGATAGGATATCATACATAATTCTAAAGGGTAAACGACATGATTTTATAATTGTAAATGTACATGCCCCCACAGAAGATAAGATGACAAGATCAAGGATGAGTTCTATGAAGAATTAGAATGCTTATTTGATAGCCTTTCACGATATCATAGATTGAAAATTGTCTTAGGAGATTTTAATGCAAAAGTGGGGCGGGAAGATATATTCAAACCAACAATAGGCAAATTCAGTCTTCATGAAGATAGTAACGACAACGGGGTTAGATTAGTCACATTTGCCACATCAAAGAATCTCATTGTTAAGAGCACAACATTTCAGCATAAGGATATTCATAAATACACCTGGACGTCCCCAGATGGAGAAACTCGGAACCAGATAGATCATGTATTAGTGGATAAACGCTGGCACAGTAGCATCATTGATGTTAGATCAGTTAGAGGGACAGACTGCAATTCAGATCATCATCTGGTCAGGGTGAAAATCAGACAACGGCTATCGCTTATGAGAGGAACAAACGCTAAAGATGATTCTGTAAAATATGAATTAAAAAACTTGAAAAATGATGAAATGCGGCAAGAATACCAAATCAAAATTGCTAATAGATTTGAAGTACTGGAATCTTCAGATGACAATGTGGCAAACGAAGAAGAAACTGATATAAATAAAGAATGGGAGGCTATAAGAGATACTATTAAATTGTCAGCATCAGAAAGCATTGGTTGTTTAAAAAAGAGGCAAAACAAGAAATGGTTTGATGAGGAATGTGCCGACATTGTAAAGAAAAGAAAGCTAGCAAAAATTAAATGGTTACACGAGCCAAATGAGGTAAATTTAGAGCAATTGGGTAGTGTTAGACGGGAAACCACCAAGTTACTAAAGAGTAAAAAGAGGGAATATTTGAGAGAGAAGATTAATGATCTTGAAATGAATGCAAAAAATAGGAACATTAGAGAATTATATCAGGGAATTAGTATAGAGAAGAAAGGGTTTCAGGCTAGAACAAACATAATTCGGAATGAAAATGGGGATATGATTGCAGATTCTAGGAGTATATTAAATAGATGGAAAGGTTACTTTAATCAGCTATTAAATGTACATACAGAACAGGACATTGAGGAGGATAAGTTACAGACAGCAGAAATGCTAGTCGCAGAGCCAAGTGCATTAGAGGTTGAAATGGCGATTGAAAAATTGAAGATGTATAAAGCATCAGGTTCAGATGAGATCCCAGCAGAACTGATAAAATCAGGGGGAGAAAAATTGATGGACAAGATACGCTGGTTGCTTAGTATGATTTGGGAAAAAGAAGCTCTTCCAGATGAATGGAAGGAATCAATTATCATACCAATTTATAAGAAAGGAGATAAAACTGATTGCAACAACTACAGGGGCATCTCATTACTTTCAACTTCGTACAAAATTCTAACAAATATATTAGTAAGCAGACTTACTCCCTATATTGATGACATTCTAGGAGATCATCAATGTGCATTTAGAAGAAACAGGTCTACAACAGATCAGATTTTCAGTATAAGACAGATTTTAGAGAAGAAATGGGAATATAATGGTACTGTACATCAACTATATGTAGACTTCAAAAAAGCATATGATTCAATTAAGAGGGAGAAGTTATATAGTATCCTGCTGGAGTTTGGAATTCCTAAAAAGTTAGTTAGACTTATACGAATGTGTCTAAATGGCTCAACGAGTAGGGTGCGTGTAGGCAAACAGTTTTCAGACACTTTTGAAATCCAGAATGGGTTGAAGCAAGGAGATGCACTATCTCCTCTACTATTTAATTTTGTACTAGAGCATGCCATTAAATCTTTAGAGAATGAGGAAGGCTTACAACTCAATGGTATTAATAAGCTGTTAGTTTATGCTGATGATGTAGTACTACTGGCCGATAGCGAGGAGATACTAAAGGCCAACACGCACACACTATTGAGTAACACTAAGAAATTAGGACTGGAAGTAAATATCAGTAAAACTAAATATATGGTCACACGTAGAAATTCAGTATATAATGGAAATGGACAGCTAATGACAAATGAGGGAAATTTTGAGGAAGTGGCTGAATTCAAATACCTAGGAACAATAATCACAAATAGGAATGAGATGCACAAAGAAATTAAACATAGGCTCAATTCTGGAAATGCATGCTATTATGCATTGCAGAGACTTTTGATGTCCCAACTCCTTTCAAAAAACGTTAAGCTGAAAATATATAAAACTATTATTCTACCAGTTATATTATATGGGTGCGAAACATGGACTCTTACTTTAAGGGAGGAAAGGAGATTACGAGTATTTGAGAATAAAGTTCTTAGGAAAATTTTTGGACCAAAGAGAGATGAACAGACAGGTGAATGGAGAAGACTACATAACAATGAACTACATGGTCTTTATAGGAAGCCAGATATAATAAGAACAGTTAAGTCTCGTAGACTGCGATGGGCAGGACATGTTGCGCGTATGGGGAATGAAAGACGTGCATGGAAGCTTCTTGTAGGAAAGCCAGAGGGAAAACGCCCAGTTGGTAGACCAAAAATGAGGTGGGAGAACAACATTAACTATGATTTGAGGGAAGTAGATTATACAGGGAATGATTGGAAAGCATTAGCTCAGGATAGGGATGTATGGAGAGCTTATGTCCGTGCGGCCATGAACCTACGGGTTCGATAGTGCCAGTGAGTAAGTAAGTAAGTAAGTATTATTAATATTATTATTATTAATATTATTATTATTATTATTATTATTATTATTATTATTATTATTATTATTATTATTATTATTATTATTATTATTAAATTTCCGCAATACAGTTCACTCCATTCCATAAGCGTATACTTACACGTATAACTCAATCTACACACAGAATGAAAAAAGTTGTTGAAATCATGTCAAGTTTACACTCATATTGCCACCAACATATACAGGAATAGTAAAATAATGCAGATGTAACTAACTTACTGGCACTCTTGAATCCGTATGTTTATGGCCGCGCGGATATAACATCGCCATACACCCTTATCATCAGCAAATGTTTTCTAATAATCCCCTGCATAATATACTTCCTTCAAATCACGGTTAATGTTAATGTTAATCTCCTACATCTTTCTTGACTACCAACTGGGAGCTTTCCTACAGGAACGTTGTTTTTTTTCTACAAGTTTCCATGCCCCCAATCGTGCCACATGCCCTGCCCATCGCAGTCTACGAGACTTAAATGTTATTACATATGGTTTCCTATAAAGATCGTGTAGCTCACTGCTATGTAGTCATCTCCAATCGTCTGTCTGTTCATCTCTCCTTGGCCCAAAAAAAAAAAAAAAAAAAAAAAACTTTGTAACTTTCTTCTCAAGAACTCGTAATATTTGTTCCTCCTTTAAAATAAAGAGTCTATGTTTCACATCCATATAATACAAAAAGAATAATAACAGTTTAATATATTCTGAGTTTAACTTTTTTAGAGAACTTGGGATGACAAGAGTCCTTGTAATGACAAAAAAAATAGCATATATTTCCAGAGTTGAACGTTATTTAATTTCTTTCTGCGCCTCATTCTTGTTTGTAATTATTGTTTCTAAGTATTTAAATTCAGCTATTTCTTAAAAATTTCTCTGATTTGTCACTAACTGTCCATTTCCACTATATAATGTATTTCTATATGTGGCCATATATTCAGTTTTGTTGATGTTTACTTCCAGTCTCAATTTCTTGATGTAATTCAATAGAGTGTACATATTAGCCCTTAGTATCTCCTCGCTATCGCCTAACAATACTACACCTACCAGCATAAACTAACAGCTTTTAATACCATTGAGTTGTAGACTTTCTTCATCCTCTGAAGGTATGATGGAATACTGTGGTACTAATTTGAATAGTATAAAAGAATATCAGTTTATATTTATTTGTATTTTTATTTTAGTCGTTGTCCTATCTGCGTGCCTGAATGTTTTATTCCCACTTATACCAGTGTCCTAGTATCTGTCATCCACTCCAAATCACAAGCACTTGTATACATATTTTGACTAGTTTCCTTGAAGTGTATCTTTATGCTTATGGGTGATGAAAAATAACTTATACTGTACTGAAATATTTTGTATATACTATTTAACTCACGTCCCACATGGCAGTCAATTAACCATCACATTTCAATGAATTTTGAAATACAACCAATCACAGTCTTTTTCACCTCGATTTTATCTGTTTAATTTTATCACATTAAAATCAAGCTCCTCCTTTTTAACATTCTGAATAGATCAAAGCATTATTTTGAAGTAACTGTCTAAGAAATACGTTGAATAAAGCAATTTATGTATTAAGATATAAGAATCCTAGAATACAAATTGCTCCCAGATTATACATATGAATATGAAAGTTTTCTTGGGGTTTCCGCGTCTTGGAATGAAACCCAAGAAAATTTTCATATTCTTACTTATATCCGCGAAAATCTGCAATATAATATATATATACATATATATATTGCACGAATGTAAGCAGGTACTGCTAGTGGGTTATAACAGAAAGAAATATTTATAGCAATTGATTATACCAGAATAAAAAGAAACCACTGTTTGCACTTTCTTAAATGTTCTTCTTCTTGTATCTTGTAAGCCCATGTTTCCCTTAACAGAGATTTAGGCGCTCTCCCCCTACAGGGAATAATTTGAACCATACTAATTTAGTTACACTTGTTTTCGTATAGATGTCATTTGAGTGGTCCGTGGTCAGCGTTCAGCCTCATACTGACATCTACGAAACCAATGTAGTACTAGGACGGGAAAATTCAGCAAATTTTGCTTAGAGGTCTTTTCATTCAGGCTTACGGATCTTTTACAAGCCATCAAATCTGCAGACTCGGGACCCACGGCTTAAAGTCCCTCCCGGAGGACTTGCTCCTTGGATTTTTCCGTCCTAAAATATCCATCGACCTCGGCCGTGTTTCGACCCGCGACCCTCGGGAGCAGAAGTAAGTAGCATAACCACTAGTCCACATTAAATATACAATTTAAAAAAAAACTATATTTAAATAATGATTTGTGAGTAAACAGCTTAATTTTATTCGTTAAATAGTCCTAACAAATGTCAATTTTGATTTCCAAATTCTCTAGATAAATTCACTCCTCAGTTCGTGTGTCGTGAATTTATCGATAATTTAGAAAACACCCGTAGCATTACTTATGACTATTTAACTCATGCCCCAAATGGGAGTCAATGACCAATCACGTTACAACTATTTTTGATTTACAACCAATCGCAGTCGTGTTTTGCCTAGAATTTACCAATTAAAGTTTATCATAATAAAAAGCACTTCCTATATAACATTCTGAATAGGTCATAAGAAATACGGCTACCAGATTGTTTATATAGTGCATGAATGTTCAACATATACCGCATGCGGGAGTTAATATAAAAACATTTGTAGCAATTGATTATACCACAAAAAAAAAAGAAACCACTGATTGCACTTTCTTAAATGTATTTTTTCCCAGAAAAATATAATTGTCATATTTACATCATAGGACATCAGTAATGAATTAATATACAGTTTGATGTGTTTCATTTTTTTCTCAACTAGAGTGCATTCTTACAATATAGCGTTCCTTTGGTAATAAATAATATCTGGTTGCAGTGACGAACAAAAGACGCAAATGAAGTATACCGATCGTTTCTAATTTGTTTTCAAACATCGCCGTTTACATTAAATATATAAATATTTTAAAATAATTATGTTTAAATAATGATTTGTGAGTAAACAGCTTAATTTTATTCGTTAAATAGTCCTAACAAATGCCAGTCTTGATTTCCAAATTCTCTAGATAAATTCACTCCTCACTTCGTAAGTCATAATTTGGAAATCACTCGTGGTATTACTTACGATAATTGCTTAACATAACTGCTTATTATTAATTTAAAATCAATTAGACATTAGTAATAGTATTTTAACTATAATTGTAGCTAGTTATGTGTAGTATAAAGTAGAATAAAGTAAATGGGGTAAATTATGAGTATGCAGACAGGCATTTCACATGGTTACGTGCTGAGAAAGACGTTGGGGCTAATGCGAGCTTTCCGTGATGCTACACATCAGTTCGCATTGATTGTATCAGCGCTGTTACTTGTTTTAATTCATGTAATCCATAACTTAACATGCACTGCTAAACATACACCTCTGTTGCGTTCTATAAGCAGTTTTGTTAACCTATCGTTTTAAAAAAGTATATAAAATATATTTTCCAAATATAATTTACTAGCAAGCCTTTGATATTTAAATTTTTTTACGCCGAAACGTATGTGATTGTAATTGACGAGTTGAATTGAATATGGACACAATTAAAAAATATACATTTTGAGATATTAGCAATTGATATATAACTAAATGCATAACATTGTTGTTTATTTTAATTGATACAATCAGCTGCTGAACCTGCTGCAATCGAGATATCGAAACGAAACTTTTCAGGCTGACCAAAATGGCGAGTCCAAAAATGCATTGAACGGAAAAAGGGCAAAACATGAGTTATGCCTATATTCCATTCAACTCCTCAATTTTAGGATTTTAGCTGGAACAGCTATAATTCATCCAATTTAATTTCATAAGCGATTTTAACACGATATTACTTCTTCTGACTACTGGTCATGAGGTCCCGGGTTCGATTCCCGGTCAAACTATAGGAATTTTTCCTTAAAGGGAATAATTCTTGTGATTGTCCATGGTCTGGAATTTAGGTTAAGTTTAGGTTAAGAACTCTCCTGGAACTTCATTATCATTTATCACCCATCATATATCATCGGGGTAACGAAACTCCGCCTTCCTATCCGCCAACTTCAGAAGTGGATTACAATATTAAGCCAATGCCAGAAGAGAACACCAGAAATATCGAAATGATAACGTGGGGCAATTACTAAAAAAAATACGTTTATTGGTCATGGTGTTCTAGTGATTGTGTGCTTTGCCTCTAATCCCGACGTTGCGGGTTCAAACCCGGCCGAGGTCGATGGATTTTTAGGATAGGAAAATCCAAGGGACATGTCCTCCGGGAGGAACTTTAAGCCGTGGGTTCGGAGTCTGACGATATTCGGGCTCTTTAATTCTGAATAAATAGACATGTGAGCAAAATTTACCTATCTTCTTCCATCTGAGTAATATCTTAGATTCCAACCAGATGTCTCCTCCTGGCGATACATTACTTACATGTTACTCGGTGAAATCTGTAGGGAAGTACGCGTAACTTGATTTTTCCTGTTAAGAAACGTCCCACTAGGGAAGCACCCCTTCTCCTCGAGCGGGGAAAAAAGACGTTCAATCAATCATTATTATGTTTAATACATTGGAATGTGTGAATATTTTATTTACTTTCGGGAGGCCTTTCATGTCCCAGTGAGTTCAATAAAATATGAATGTGATATAGAAATTAAAGTTTTCTCATGAATGGTCCGGAAGGCGTGGGACACTTGCAAATATGCATCCACGTAGTGTGATGTTTCACAACGACAAGAAGACAGAAATACACTATTTTTATCCTGTCAATTAACACTAATTGCATTAAATATTGTGATTTGTAAAATTCTACCCAATATGAAAAACTAAAAAATAATGTCATCAACATAAACGCACTACAAATAACTATCAACATTAGCGGAAAGCAATGTACAAAATTAAACAAATAGGAATGAGATGCACAAAGAAATTAAACATAGGCTCAATTCTGGAATTGCGTGCTATTATGCATTGCAGAGACTCTTGACGTCCCAACTCCTTTCAAAAAACGTTAAAACTAAAATATATATATATATATATATATATATATATATATAACTATTATTCTATCAGTTATATTATATGGATGCGAACCATGGACTCTTACTTTAAAGAAGGAAAGGAGATTACGAGTATTTGAAAATAAAATTCTTAGGAAGATTTTTGGACCAAAGACAGATGAACAGACAGGTGAATGGAGAAGATCACATAACAGTAAACTACATGGTCTTAATAGGAAGCCAGATATAATAAGAACAGTTAAGTCTCGTAGACAGCGATGGGCAGGACATGTGGCATGAATGGGGAATGAAATTCGTGCATGGAAGCTTCTTGTAGGAAAACCAGAGTGAAAACGCTCAGCTGCTAGACCAAGAATGAGGTAGGAGAATAATATTACTTATGATTTGAGGAAAGTAGATTATACAGGGAATGAATGGAAAATATTAGCTCAGTATAGGAATGTAAGGAGAGATTATGTCCGTGCGGTCATGAACCACCGGATTCGATAGTGCCAGTGACTTAGTTAATTGGTTATAAAATTTAACATTTACATAAATTGCGCGTAAAATAAAACATATATGTGGAATATTTGTTTATAGTAGAAAATTCTATTGTTATGAGACTTGGTCTGCGTGTTGATATTATCCCTTCATTTTGAAACTTTTTAAAGTTCTAAATTGTTTCAAATAACTCATTAATAGAGTTGTGTTACGATAAAAGTTTTATCGATATCCTACTGCTGTAAATCGGGTTACTTCCTTTGTTTTATATTTTCAGTCATTCTTAGAATACCTCTATACGTAGTCGCTTTGCTCTTCCGACTTGAGTTACTTTGATCAGCTAAAGAATAGGTGAGACGTAATTAATTGTTAAGTTGACTCATTCCTGTGTCATTACAGTAAGTACACAAATATTCGCTACAGCTCAAACAAAATTCTTCCTAAGAACACCTACAAAACGCACCACATAATAATGTCGTTAAGTTCACAAAAAGCTGTCCAACATTCTTTGAAGAACATTTACAGCTCTTGTGAGATAGATGTCACACTAAAGAGCTCGCTATTAAATTTCCTTCCAGGAATTTGAACTAAAGTTCTACAACACTAAACTGACGCATTAGATATAACCAGTAGCCAACTCAGACATTTTTGCCAAGTTTTGTCACATATTTATTTCATTAAAGACCATTTAAATGAGTATAGAAACTAAGTAGGAATTTCAAAATGTTTCGAGATCTGTACAGAAATGTGCATAGAGATAACAGACCTATTGTCACAGATGAAACAAATTACGAATACAAATAAAAGTGATAAAACATGACACAAAACTCATGCATGATATAATAAGAAATACACAAAATAAAAATGGATTTATTTACAAAATTCAACTAACAAGCTAATAAAAATAAGTAAAAAAAGAGTTAAAGTATAAATAACCTATAAAACGGTTCTTAATAATACTAATTTAAAAAAGAGATGACCCAGAATGAAAATATAATGCCCAGAAAGAAAATGTAACAAAGTATAAAACAGTTCGACGTTTCAAATAAAAAACCGAGAAGGAAGAAGGGAATAAGAAAAAGGAGAAGAAAAAGTATTTGATGGTAATGATTCGAGGTTTTATGTTCTTACTTTTCTATGAGACTATAATCATTACACTCCAATTGAAACTATAATCTATGCATTTTACGGTATAAACTTTTCATGTCATAAGTTTATGTTTTAAACTACCAGGAATGTCTGTATTATTGGGATAAAATGATTTTTTGTGCGATAGTGCGTTTTATTGCACTTACAGCAATGGCGACCATGATTGAAAATTCAACTTCCTACATTTCGGGATTGCCAACCTAAATAACTATACTGTAATTTACATATTACAAAACACGTAGGAGAAGTAAATCCACTGCTGTTATGTATACTACGTACAATGTAGGGCCTATATACAAAAATATATCCAAAAGGTAGTGTTAATATACATTATACGAAACAAATCACTGCATTTTAAATGAATGAACTTGATTTGAAACAATATAAAACAATAAATACGAACTTGCGGCCATGTTATCAATAATTATTCTCAAGCCTCCTGTTATTTCAACTAATAAACATTGCCCACACTGTTAACGTTAGTCAATTGTCTATTAAGAACGCAAATATTTCCAACAAAAAATTATTTTACTATTATTTATTATTTTGAAAACACCATTGAGCAAAAAATTAATGTACAACGCACGTTTGTGAAGTGTTTTACAGAATCTGGGAAATTAAAAATGCCGCTATCGCTCGGGTTTTAAATGTTTCCTCGCTTCTGTAAAAACCACTTTCCAACCTCGCTTCGTAATATATTATTAATCTATTACCCGAAAGAAGCCGCGTTCTAATAATGTCTTTATTAAAAAATATTAATAATTTCTTTATATCGAACCAGATTATTCAGATCGCGAAGTGGAGCCCTTGCAATACAAAACAGGAAAACCTGGGACAACTTTTCTTATTTCTTGAACGAACATTTATTTTGTGTAACTACAAATATTTAATTTTAATTAGCCTATGTAATACCGTCGAGAGAATTACTCCCAGAGACGTAAGCAAACATTCTTAAGTTTCTGCTGCGCCGTAGCCGAGTGGTTTAAGGTATGAATGATGCCTTGGTGCAAACTTACACTGGTTCCAGTCCACACAGGAGAATAAACATTGTCATGGAATTTTGCCCAGTGTGGGACCGATCTCACGCAGCATCATGAGGAATTTTGATAGCTACAATAATTAGCGGGTCCAGATTGAGAAAACCAGCTATAATGGCTAGGTGATCCGACATGCGGACCACATCTCACCCCTATACTGACTGTATGATCGTTCATGTCTGTGATTAACATGTGGATGTGAGGCCAGGGGCTGGTTGGTACACTAAGAGCCTTCTAGACCTGTCGTACCATGTAATTTGGAGATATATCTACTTTATATTTATTCTATTCTTCTTTATTCTAGATCTTTTTTCCTTAATTAAGGAAATATTGGTCACGATTTCCCTGAAAAAACCACTACGTTCATGATTAAAATCATCCTTATTGACGTTAAATTAACTAAAGCAAGAAAAGCCATCTGTTAATAACAATATAACTCGGTTATCACATTTCGATTAAAGTTGGAGTCTGTCAAATGAGACATGAAATTTCGAACCATAGATAAAATGGCTTCTGACAGTTCATGAATCCAGGTGCCGTGATTTTTCGGCGCAGTATGAGTAGTGTGAATATATGGCATTTCTCATGAAGTTAAAAGGATAATCCAATCGACAATAGACTACGAAAATGTCGAGTTTAACAGACTACTTACTAACTCACTACGAAAAAAAGCAAGCTTTTGGTAATCCAGGAATAATTTTTGCCATGCTAGCTATTGACCTATTAGAATTTGTTGTTTGGGCCCACCGGGCACTATGCAACACTTAGGTGCATGGCCGCGCGGACAAAAGTTCTCCATACATCTCTATCCTGAGCTAATATTTTCCAATCATTTCTGTATAATCTTACTTACTTACTCACTGGCACTATCGAACCCGTAGATCCATGGCCGCGCGGACATAAGCTCTCCATACATCCCTATCCTGAGCTAATGCTTTCCAATCATTCCCTGTATAATCTGCTTCCCTCAAATCATAAGTAATGTTATTCTCCCACCTCATTCTCTGTCGACCAACTGGGCGTTTTCCCTCTGGCTCTCCTACAAGAAGCATCTATGCAAGTCTTCCATTCCCCCTTACGTGCAACATGTCCTGCCCATTTCAGTCTATGAGACTTAACTGTTATTATATATGGCTTCCTATAGACACCATGTATAATCTACTTCCCTCAAATCATGGTTAATGTCATTCTCCCACCTCAATTTGATCTATCAACTGGGTATTTTTCCTCTGGTTTACCTACAATAAGCTTGCATGGGCCATTTCCCATTCGTGCCACATGTCCTGCCTATCGCTGTCTACGAGATTTAACTGTTCTTATTATATCTGGCTTCCTATTAAGACCATGTAGTTCACTGTTAAGTGGTCTTCTCCATTCACCTGTTTGTTCATCTGTCTTCGGTCCAAAAATTTTCCTAAGAATTTTATTCTCAAATACTCGTAATCTCCTTTCCTCCTTTAAAGTAAGAGTCCATGTTTCGCATTCATATAATTGGTAGAATAACAGTTTCATGTATTTTCTGTTTAATGTTTTCTGAAAGGAATCTGGACGACAAGTAATGCATAACAGCATACATTTCCAGAATTGAACCTATGTTTAATTTCTTTCTGCACTTCATTCCTATTTGTGATTATTGTTCCTATGTATTTGAATTCAGCCACTTCTTCAACATTTTCTTCCTCCGTCATTAGCAGACACACAGAATAATATTCATATGTAATGCCAGGAATGATTTATTTAGAGAATTTAGAAATCAAGGGTGGCATTTGTCATGACTATTTAACGAATAAAATTAAGCTGTTTACTCACAAATCATTATTTAAATAGAGTTATTTTAAAATATTTATATATTTAATGTAAACGGTGATGTTTGAAAACAAATGAGACACGTTTGTTATGTTTTACTTGTTCATCGCTGCAACCAGATCATATTATTTATCGCCAAAGGATCGCAATATTGTAAGAATGCACCCTAGTGGAGAAAAACTGAAACACATCAAACTGTATATTAATTCATTTCTGATGTCCTATGATGTAAATATGTCAATTGTATTTTTAAGGAACATTATTGCGTGGGAAATAATACGTTTAAGAAAGTGCAAACAGTGTTTTTCTGGTATAATCAATTTCTTGCTACAAATGTTTTTATATTCCATCCCGCAAGCACTATCGGGTTACATTCGTGCACTATATACACAATCTGGTAGCCACATGCATTCTAGAATTCTTACATCTTAATATATAAATTGTTATATTAAGCGTATTTCTTAGAGAGTCACTGCAAAATAATGGTATGACCTATTCAGAATGTTACAAGAAGGAGCTTGATTTTAAAGTGATAAAATTAAGTTGATAAAGTCGAGGTGAAAAAGACTGTGATTGGTTGTAAAACAAAATTCATTCGAACGTGATTGGTCATTGACTCCCATTTGGGGCATGAGTTAAATAGACATAGTAAATAGAAAAGTCACGATAAATATGTCTAATAAATTAAAAAAAGACAACATGAAAGCAGAAAACGGCTTGTGAAATGAGATTCATGCGCAGTACAGCGGGTTACACCAGATGGGATCGGAAAAGGAACACCGATATCTTAAAAGGATCGAAGACTACGCCAATTTTGGAATATATTAAACAGTATCAACTAAATTGGAAACACCATCTAGAAAGAAAGAGTTCAAATCGGATCCCTAAAGCTGTTAATAATTATATACCTAGAGGACGAAGATCACTGGGCCGTCCTATGAAACACTGGAAGGAAAATTTTCTATATGATCGGAACAGACTTTGGCCTAATACTTGGAAGGAAGAAGAAAAAAAAGAAGAATAAATGTACAAATAAAAAAAAGGCTTCTTTCCCAATGGTTAAGGTATCTTTAAATATAAATCCAATGAGATAAAAAAAACTTCCTGTTTAAACATAGGTTAGTGGCTGATTAAATGTTGACTAGCTACTATAAGCTAATGTTACGTAAATTGCGTCCATAAGCGCATCAACATGGCAGGAAAACCAGCTTGTTGATAAATCGTACAGAGAGATCAGTTTTGGGAGCAATATACAGCCACGGGCTATTTCGTGTGAGAAATGGGACGACAGTCTACTCGTTTCACGATGGAGGGGATTAGGGTGAGAGGATGATCATCCCCATCCCAAGTCTAATCTGTTACAATTGTATTGCTTCCCTCGTGAAAGATTCTGGGGAGTTATCGACAAAAGGCAACTAATGATTCTTTCGGTTTTCGATTATAAATGCAGATTGTTAAAACGTTTTTACATAGTTGACCTTACAATAATAAATTACTTATTTGTTCGTTTTCACAGCAAAAATGAACTCCCATATAAAACGGTCATTGAAATTGCAATCATGCTTAGGTTTAAGCAGATAGAATGTTCTATGGTATATAATATTTAGAAAGGCAATAAAATAGGTAAAAATAATAATTATTTTATATATAGGGCCTATCAAATATCTGATACTATTTAAAATAGTTTTTATTTGTGTTGAAAAGCAGAATACACCGGTATCTATTATTGTTATTCTCTTCTCCTCTTCCCCCCCTCTCTCTCGTCTATTTTTAAAATTCGCAACGTGGCGAAATTATAGTTGCCGTCAAATTGATCTTTCACAAAATAAACTTAATTTCTGAAAGTTGTACTTCTTTTATGTAATGATATTTATCGATGTTCATATATATTAACTGTAAAGTATCAGTAAGTATTATTATCAGTACTTATTTTAATTCTTCTTCTTGCGAGGATTAAATCTTTTTGGTTCGTTTCGGCTCCAACTATGACAGCTGCTGTGTCCATCTTTTTCGTGGGCGTCCCCTATCTTCGTTTTCCCCCTTTTGGTTGATAGTTTAGATGTGGAAACAAATTTAGAAAAATATAACAGATTAAATGGTATAATTAGGAGAAATTTTGGAAAACAAATGAGGAAAGAAATCCAATTGAGATTTCATAATGCCATAGCCAAACCTGCTCTACTATACGGAAGAGAATGCTGGACACTTCGAGCAAAAGATAAATCCCGCATTAATAGTTCACAAATGAGATTCCTCCGATCACTAACTGGAGTAACATTAAGGGGTAGAATGAAAAGTGATGAGATAAGGATGCAGTGGAATTGTAGGGAAATGGCTCAACATATACAGAATTATCAGATTAAATGGTTCCAACACGTCCAGAGAATGTCAAATTCCCGTTTACCAAAGATGATTTACCACCTCAACCCTAAAGGCAAAAGAGACCTCGAAAGACCCTTCAACCGATGGAAAGATCAGTTTTTGTAGTCGCAGAACGGGCATCATCACCCAATACTGCATTCGGAAGAAGAAGAAGAAGTTTAGACTTTTCCTGGGCAATCCAATTCATGAATTATTTAATTCAATTAATTTATACCTTAGTTATAATATAATGCATCTACAATTTTATTTAGTTTCAATTCAAAATAGTGTAGGCCTAATTATATAAATATGTATGTCTCGCTCATTGAATGGAAGATAATATCTTACCTCATCGATTATGATTGTAATTATTAAAATTATGATATTATCCATTATCAGGTCCGGGAGGTGTGGGTCGTGTAAAAGTGCATATAAAGAGCGAGATTAAACTAAGGAAAATTATAAAAATTAAGTTTTAAGTACAATGTTTTATATACTTCATCACTTAAGTCATTATATATTATTCTACACAGTATTCTGTTTCCTTTAGGTTCAATAAAAATATAGCATATTTAAGCATTTTTATTCCTCATATATATTCGTTCTATATTTTATATCGTTTCTCCTTTCACTTAAGTATATACGAAAGTTGTTCATCATATAAAATTTAGATTTTTTGAGGCTCCTTTATAAAAACTCGTCATCAAAGGAATTTTTAAGTCAATAAAAACCACTCCAAGAGTGTAATTAACATCATTAACATTAATAAAGTATTGTGTATGTTGGGGATGAATGTTGTAAAGTAGGAATGGAATACATTTAGATATTTTAAATTTTTTAAAACATCGATTAAATATTAGCTGAAAGACTTGCTAATTTTTTATCAGGAAAATTCCACAATACAGTGTTTCTCCTTCAACCCAAAGTGATTTGTCGCCTGAGGTTATTGTCTAAAGCATCTTCTTCCCTCAAATCTCTAACTTCCATAATTCTCCTCACTCCAACTACCTAATGTTCTCTAGGTCTGTCTCTTTCACTTCTTCCATTAGCTTACCAATCAGGGATATTCTTTGGTATCCTATCTTATTTCACTCTTATGATGTGTCCATACCATTTGAAACTTTTTTTTATTGTTTCTGGTGTTTTTTTTCAGCTTGCATAATTTCTCTTATTGTGCTGTTTCTGACTTTATCCCTTCTTGAAATTCTTGTCGATCGCCTCCAAAATTCAATTTCTACTGCTAACAGTTTGTTGGCTTGTTTTCTACTTAGTGTCCAAGTTTCGGACTCATATAATAAAATGCTTTGTAACAGAACTTGAAATAGTATAATTTTCGAACGAAGACTTAGTAATACATACAATATCATATATTTTAAATGTAATGAAATATTAAGAAAATTTTATTAATCTGGATAGTCATCTGCAGTACATCCTCGTTACGAGTTACCTTATAATCGATAGTGAAAGGGACATTATAAATTATATGATTTACTTAAGTTATGAAAATCCACGAATAGAGTGGTATAAATTGTATTACAACTCTATTCGTTTTACTAACTAGTGTCATGGATATTGGAATGTTTTTATTTCCAAAAGCAGCATTCTAAAATAAAAAATCAATTTCCTTGTTTAAATGTATATAATGCAAACATTTTGGAACAACTAAAACATACAAGGAAAACCCTTATAAATTCTAGTAAACTCCATTTCAATTTGTAAATAGAAAGAAAAGGAAGAAATTGATGACACCGAGGGTGGAGAATTCATTTGTTGATTCAAGGCACATTATAGGATGTATACAATCACTTTAGATTGAGATGTAAATTAGACACTAAATCTGAGAAAAAAACGTAGACATGTGCAATGAATTCCTCTTCTTGTTGTCTAAAAATAAAACAAGAGAGAGGAAAGCAATTTAACTCTGAGAATGTCTAACTTTATTATTGAAACAATACATCTATTGTACTCGATAAATTCGTCGAGACACCAGGGCAGTTGCTAGATGGAACGATTCCAGTCGCTGTTTGTTTTGGTACAAAACTTCTCTTTTTCTTTTAATTTACGACGTCCAAGTGAATCGATCGTTTTTTTTTGTTAAACTAGACGAATTTAAAAACAATTGAGGATAGCTTGAAGTGCCAACTTATTTTGTTTTCTTAAAAAAATTATATCAGTGAAATTGGCAAAAACATATCAATAATTTAATTAAGAATCTCCTAAAAGATATTAGTCAAAGATGTAAGTTTATTTTTCGTCAATGACTTATATCTTACGTGAAAAGATAATTTTTATGGCCATTAAATGTCACACTTCTATGTGAAAAGAGATTGTGTTGCATACGGACTTCTCTTCGATTTGACTAACCACCACTATCTAATGCATTGCATTTGTTTTGAGAGTACAAACCACTGTAGATTTAAGACAGTTTTCAGATATTTTCATCTCAATATTTGTAGATTTAATTAATATCATAAATAAACATATTTATGGAAATTATAACATTGGCCAACACTGAAATTTGCACCTGACAAAAATTATATGTTTCTAATGTAGCCTACTTTTATGCCCTAATTTCTAATCTGAAATCCGTTTTTCGTTAACACCTACGGTTTTGAAGTAATCGCCGATTTATGATTAAACTAGCGGCCCGACCGAGCGCAAAGTAGCGGGCTATTTTATACATAATCTATTGAACCCTTGTTCATGAAGAAGGATCATATGATAACACATTATTACTTTATTACTGGGAAAGAAACAATTCCAGCCTATTGGGTTGTCTGTTTCAATTTATGAGCCCTATAAAAGGAGGCATAGTTGATTTATAATGTAGCAGATTATATGTTTACACAATTTATTTTATTACGCTCTCTTAATCTCCCCACTCGTATTATTGAAGCAGAGTGCAAAAGCAGTCATTTAAAAATATATTTTAACTTCTTAGGGATCTCAATTCAACAAATTCAGTCGGAACTATTAGGCTCTCTGTTACGTTACTGGTATTTGTTTGAGCTCAATAACAACTTATAGGAAAAGTGAACACTGTTTGAATGAACTTGTCTATTGTAATGATGTTGATGGACTAATGGAACAATTGAACTTTACAATTTGCAATCCACAAGAATGGCGCCTTTTCATAGGTTCTTCCAAGTTAAGTGTAAAGGCCGTCTTGTTAAATAATGGTAATGTTTACCATTCTGTACCTCTACATCTTGCCATACTATTCATATGAAAGAAACGTACGAGAATATGAATTTGATTTTAAAACTTAACTATACATCACATGAATGGAAAATATGTGGAGATCTTAAAGTCATGGAGCTATGCCTTGGAATGCAGAGTGGTTTCACCAAGTTCTGTTGTTTTTTTATGCGAGTGCGACAGTCGAGCTAAACATAAACATCATGAGGTAAGAGAGTGGCCTCTAAAGTGATGCTTTGTTACCAGGGGACAACAGTAAACACCAACCATTAGTTAAGAAATGAAACATATTGCTACCACCCCTTCACATTAAGCTAGGCTTAATGAAAAATTTTGTTAAGGCTCTAAACAAAAATGGTAAAAGCTTTCTGTATTGGAAAGAAAAAGATTCCAAAAATTAGTGAAGGTAAATGAAGGAAGGAATTTTTACTGGCCCACAAATTCGTGAAATGATGCAAGACAAGAATTTTGATGACGTGCTAGAGGACAGTAAGAGAAAGTAGCATGGGTGGGATTCAAGATAGTATGTGCTAATTTTCTGGGAAATGTAAGGACCGAAAACTACGAAGAAATTATTGAGAATATGCTTAAAGACATAAAAACTTGGGGTGTAATATGTTATTGAAAATACATTTCCTACATTCCAACCTGGACTTCTTTCCTCCCAACCTGGGGGCCGTTAGCGATGAACATGGAGAACGTTTTCATCAAGACATATCTGTCATGCAAAGAAGATACAGAGGACAATGACCATCCAGCATGTTAGATTACTATTTTTGGCAACTAAAAAGGATGTTTCTGATGTTGTCCACAAGGCAAAAATGTTCCAGAAAATATTTTTAGAAAGTTAGTAAAATAAAACTTTTTTCTATAATTCTATGATAAATCAGAAAATTTGTGACTAAGTCTTCCCGAAAGTTATTTAATCTATATAATCTGTTCTTAAATAATCCTTGAATTTACGAAAATAACATAAGGAATTATCAGAACACTGAAATTAGATATGTTGAGTAATTTTTTCTGGATTTGTATGGGAATTTTTAATCACGTTTCCTGCAAAAATGGTACGTGATAGAACATTTTGGATTGCAGATCTGACTTCAGCATAGAGTAAATATACGTAATCACCTATTTTCGTTCGAGTGCAAAAAAAATGTTTGAAATTTGTAGTCCATTGTAATCATAAATCATGTTAAATGTGTTACAGCTTTTAGTATGTTTTCAATCAGTGTTACCTTGTAAGTACAAAAATAATTAATAAGTGGATTAATACGCTGTGAGTCACTGCAACTTCTATAATTCCAGGCAGAATCACTTTGGCTAATAAAATTGTTTTATTCTATACAAAACGTCAGTTTTCCAGTTACTATTAAACTCTTGTTCCAAATGAAGTCAATGACCAATCACGTTTCAATTAATTTTGTTTTACTACCAATGACAATCGTGTTTCATCTCGATATTTATCGAATTCTGTTTGCTAAAATAAATAAAGGTCCTCCTTTTTAATATTCTGATCAGGCCAGAGCATTAGTTTGCAGTGACTGACTCTCCAACAAATACGTTGAATTTAGCAACTAATGAACAGAGTCCTTCGAACTACACATTTGATAATTGTGTTTTCAATAATTGGGTTTATAAATAATGATTTTACTGAGTTGTTTCTTTAAAAAAATTAATAAATAACCTATAATGTTGGTTATAATATACAGTTTGATGTGTTTAATTATTTCTCCACTAGGGCGTATTCTTACAATATTGCGATCCTATTTAGCAATAAATAATATGGTCTAGTTGCAGTGGATGAACAAATGAAACTAAACCAAACATTTTTCATTTGTTTTCAAACATCGCCGTTTACGTTAAATATGTAAATATTTAAAAAAAAACTACATTTAAATAACGATTTGTAAGCAGCTTAATTTTATTCGTTAAATTGTCCTAACAAATGCCACACTTGATTTACAAATCCTCTAAATAAATTAAAAATCACTCGTGGTATTACTTATGATAAATAAACAGTTGTACTTTCACACAATGTACAACAATAGAATGGAAAGTAGTGTGGTATTGGTCATGGAAAATTTAGTTAATATTTTATCTAGATATGATCTCAAAACTCTCTCTCCGCAGAACTGAACCTGAAATCATTTAACGGAGGTCGTATGGACATAATATCTGATTTGTACTGTTTTCTTTAGGAAGATTTCAATTTTATGTATTTCTACATTCCGTTGAGGGTCTTTTAAGTTAAGCGAGACGTCATCACATTCAATGTTATATAAATCATTCAATTCATAAACAGAATATTATAAAAGTTTCATTCAATAATTTGTTTTATTTTAAGGGAAGATTGCACTGTTTTGTATTTATAGAACGAAACAATTCATTTTTAACGTTTTATTCAAACGTTATATGAAAATTAACAATTCTCAGACAAATTCTTATTCTAAAACTAGTGTCAGAAAGTGAGATGAATTTTATTTGTCACTTAATAATATTCATGATGTGTTCCGTTGAGGTTTATTCAAAATTAATATAAAATTATAGAATATTCACCTGAAAGGTCCGTCTCCTCAACTTAATTATCATTTAACTGTAGCGCTTTCGGGACTTGTCCCATCATCGGCAGGATTCAAAACTGCCTGATAAACGAAAACGAACCAAATACTTGCAACCCCCTCTACCAGATCTTCAGTGAAACACCAGTTTTGAATCCTGCCGATGATGGGACAAGTCCCGAAAGCGCTACAGTTAAATGATAATTAAGTTGAGGAGACGGACCTTCAGGTGAATATTCTATAATTTTATACTTAATAATAGTCACACAACTTTGAAATTATAAGTTATGAGCATAGAGGAAAGATTTAGTTGTGAAATTGAAGATATACATATGTATATAATTTTTAAACCCATTTCTATTAAAAAAATATTGTGGAAATGGCAGCAATTTGTAAAGTGGAGCAAATTGTCAATAATGAAAATTTCCCTCCGGCCATCTACTCTAATGGAATTGTAATTGGGAACTGATGGACTTTCTCTCATCTGTAATTTCCGTAGCAGAAGGAAATCACACCTAGGTAGTATGACAACTTATTAATAAGATTTGTTTTCAAAAATGTGTTCAAATTAGATCGTCCTAAAAGTGATTGTTTAATTTACTAATTCCTGAAACTCACGGGAACATTAAACGCACATTTACTGCTAAATATATAATTTAAACTTGTGCTCTAAAACAATTAATTTACCGAAATAGGTTTAGTTAACTGATTACATTAATTAATTTTTTTCTTTATCTCAGTTAAACCTCTCACCTTACTTTCTACGTGCCACGACGTCACCGGGCCTAACAGTGGCATGACCTGTCACGTGAGGGATTTTAAAATGTGGGTCACAAAACATAATAATAATAATAATAATATAATAATAATAATAATAAATAATATAATAATAATAATATAATATTAATAATATAATAATATAATAATAATGATAATAATAATTATTATTATTTATTCTGGCATAGTTAAGACCATAATGCCTTCTCTTCCAATCAACCAGCACAAATTAAAGTACATATTTGACAATATAGATTATATATACACTGTACTAATTATAAAGGATTAAAAATGTATTAAATGTTGCAAAGGAAATTTCATGTACAAACAACATTTTATACGATGATAATAATAACAACAATAATATTACTTATTATAATAGTAATAATAATAATAATAATAATAATAATAATAATAATAATAATGACTATTTAATTCATGACCCAAATGGGACTCAATGACCAATCACATTTCAATGAATTTTGATTTACAACCAATCACAGACGTGTTTTACATCGATTTTATCATCTTAATTTTATCATATTAAAGAAAGCTCCTCCTTTTTAACATTCTGAATAGATCAGAGCATTATTTTTGCAGTGACTGTCTCTCTAAGAAATACGTTGGATATAACAATTTATATATTAAGATGTAAGAATCCTAGAAAGCAAGTGGCTCCAGATTGTATATATATTGCACGAATTTAACCAGATAGTGCTAGCTGGATATAATGGAAAACATTCGTAGCAATTGACTATACAACAAAAAAAAAGAAGAAACTACCGTTTGCGCTTTTTTAACGTATTTTTCCTAGGTATTTAAGTTCCAGAAAATTTTAATTGACATATTTACATCATAGGACATCAGAAATTAATTAATAACCTATAATGTTGGTTATAAACCGTTTGATGCGTTTCATTTTTCTCCACTAGGGTGCATTCTTACAATATTGCGATCCTTTGGCAATAAATAATATCTGATTGCAGTGATGAAGAAATGAAACGTAATAAACGTTTCTCATTTGTTTTCAAACATCGCCGTTTACATTAAATAAATACATATTTTAAAATAACTATATTTAAATAATGATTTGTGAGTAAACAGCTTGAATTGTATTCGTTAAATAGTCCTAACAAATGTCACTCTTGGCTTCTAAATTCTCTAGATAAATTGGAAATCACTCGTGGCAATACTTATGATAATTGTAGTATCACGATCTCATATCCATCTTTAACTGGTCTTCAAGTATCGGTCTAAATCTAAATCCTAACAAGTCACAAGTAATTCTAATGGGACAACAAAGACTGCTTACATCCTTTGACATTTCTACACTTCCAAACACTACTATAAATAATATAATTATCCCTTATTCTTCTTCAGTAATAGATCTTGGACTACATCTAGACGCAAATTTAACCTGGCAAACACAAGTTAAACACACATGTAAAAAGACTTTCTCCATCTTACATTATCTTAGACGCTTAAAGAATTTTCTCCCAGTTTCGTTAAAACAAATCCTTGTGTTGCCACACTTCGATTATTGTGACATTATATATAATGATCTAAACTACGACTTGTCGCAGAGACTTCAGCGTGTTCATAATGCTTGCGTTCGATTCATTTTCAATATCCGCAGTTATGACCATATTTCCGAACACTTTAATAATCTCTCTTATCTCCGTCTTACTGACAGACGTAAATTTCACTCTCTTTCACTACTTTTCAAAGCTTCTGAATTCCAACATTCCTACTTACCTGGCGTCCAGATTTGAGAAGTTATCCTCTTACCACAATATTGACACTAGGTCACAAGACAGCAGTCTGCTAACAATTCCTCTTCATAGCACTTCCTCTTATTCTACTTCCTTCACAGTAGCCTCTGCCCGCTCCTGGAATCTTCTTCCTCAAGATATCAGGGGTTGCCGCACACTTGGCACCTTTAAGTCACGCTTATACAGTCGCCTGTTGTCTAATAATGAATTTTTCTCTTTTTATTTAATTTTATACTATGGCATTAATAAACTTTTCCTCGTTTTTTTATATATTTGTACATATTATATATTTAATTCGTTAAATTTAGAGTAAATCAAAATACATTATAAATATTAATTGTATTGTATTTATAACATGTAATCGTTTATGTATATTGTAATTTAGATGTAAGACTTTTTTTTGTATTTTTTAAAACCTGGTTGAGTGGCAGACAAGGCCTTAAGGCCTTAACTCTGCCAAATAAAATAAAGCTATTATTATTATTATTATTATTATTATTATTATTATTATTAAATATGGTAAATTATACGAGAAACGCCAATAAGCATTATGTACCTTACACTGGGTAATGAAGAAGTCGAGGTTAGTGCTTACCTTTTTTGACCAAACAAGGACACGGAGTGGGTCCCTGAATGTGTGATCAGCTCAATGTCAAGGCGCGCTTCGAGACGTCACTAATTAAAAGGAATCACACCATTCATACATACAGTCATAATAAACATGGCATATATAATACTGATTATGATGGCTAAATGATGTTCGTGGACCATTTGGACCTTAAAGTTTCCTGACATTTGTCTTACAGCTGAGAAAAAAAAACGAAAAAAAAACGAAAAAAAAAACGAAAAAACCATCACCCAGGAAAGTTGTCCCGACCGGAGTATCGAACCCGGGCCCGCTGCGTACGAGGAAGCGATGCTAGCCCGAGACCACAACGGTGGGAAATTTAAATAAATTTTGTTAATTAATGATTAGAAAATTTGGTCAACCACTATAGTCTCGGGGAAACATCTTTGTGTTGTACGCAGCAGGCCCGGATTCGTTCCTCGGTCGGGACAAGTATCCTGAGTTCATATTTTTTTCTCGGGGGTTGCTCGCCTCGGGACAAGTATCCTGAGTTCATATTTTTTTCTCGGGGGTTGCTCGCCTATCAGCCAAATGTCAGGAAACTTCAAGCTCCAAGCGGTTCCCGAACACCATAATCAGTCATACCATATTCTAATTGTTTAATATGAATGAATGGTGATGTGTCTTGTCTTAAAGTGTTCGTGTTGTCCCGGAGGGAACCGCGCCTTAGCCGAGCGATTTAAGGCATGTTAACTTGGTGCAGAGCTACGGGACTTGCACTGGTTCGAGCCCCCATAGGGAAACAAATTTCTCATGAGATTTGGGCTAGTATAGGACCGGTGCCCATCCAGTATCGTGAAGAATTTGGGTAGCTACAATGTTAGTAGTCCACCGCTGTGGTCTCGAGGTAGCGTGCTGCCTTGTCATGCAGCGGGCCCGGTTCGATCCCTGGCCGGGGCAGTTTTTCTGGGTGTCGTTTTTATCGGGGTTTTTCCTTACCTGTAAGATAAATGTCAGGAAAACTTTAAGGCCCAAACGGTCATCACCATCATCCTTGTCATCATCATCCTTCACCGGTGTGGAAAGCAACAGGAAGCTACCACACCTACAATTCCCTAGTAAATGATTACAGTGAAAGACCTGCCCTCGGGCAGAATTACTTTGGATGGACAATGTTAGTAGATGTTCCAGGTTGAGAAAAACAGCTACAATGGGCGAAGAACCAACATGCTTAGTACACGTCACCCCTGTACTGCCCGGATGATAGTCCACCTTTATGAATAACATGTAGATGTGGGCCAAATTACATAACATTTAATGAAACTATAGTCCAACCACTGATTTTCCGGCCCTGACGTTTTCACGACAGTATTGCCGATATGGATATTCAGTGGGAGTGGCCGCTTTATGTATGCGGTTAGCAGATATACAGCTGACAACATCTCAGCAATTTCAAACCTTACTAGCGCCCTATAGCTGCGTCAAGAGCAGTGATTCGTTGTGACAGACGTGAACTCCCATTTCAACCATTTCCTTATTGGCAGTGGAGGACGAGTTTCTCAGTTTACCCCTCGTATAACTTAAGCCCGAGATCCAGCGGCTGGACTTTATACAATTTAGTATATTTAGCTGACCATATTAATGCCTCCTAGAAAAAAAAAGTGTTGTTACTAATCCCAGGTTCTTCTAAACTATGTCAATGAGATTACGTTTTGTAAGGGTACATTGCCTATTTAGCTAACCCCTTGTCCAGATAATCAAAACCTTAAATTTGGTTCGTAAGTCCATTGTTACATGCAAGAAACCTTACACTATAGAAATAATAACACAAATTTCGAAACATAAGAATGGGATTTTAATGGAAGTGATTTTTTCAAGAGAAATACATGACGAAACACGAAATGCAATTTCCATTATATTTTACTTGAATGTATGTGAGTGAGGGGGTGGGATTAGGGGTTAAAAACTCGGGTAGTCTGTTCACGTTTTCCCAGCTTCAGCAAGTTAAAGGAGGAGGAGAAGCGGAGGCCAATATGACTTTTAAATCCTCTGGAGTTACTTTTGTATGCTTCTCGCAAGGTCTTGGGATTATCCATATTCAAGTAATACGTGAATATGAAATCTCTCAAGTTGCACTTTATAAGCCACGCTTCCTGATGCTGCATTTTTTTTCGCCAAAAAATATAGTTATTGACGAGGCTACGGTAGTCGGGATATGAAGGATTAGCCTTGAAGTGAGATCACAAACTTCTTGAAATCTGTATTTCAGACTTCTAAACTACATAACTGAAAACTGATGAATCAATATATCACGTCAACACTCGAATTTCCAGATTCTGTGACTGACAATCATTTCTTTGCACTGGGAAAGGTATATTCAATTGAATAGTCAGGTTAGAATCTACAAGCTGTGCCAGATATTTTTGGTCAATTTTTTAGTTTTCATTTGATTGTTTTGAAATTATCACATACATTATGTGCTTATATAAGTGTTTCTCAGAAGTTTGTTGTTTATAAATAGAATAGTTTCAGAAGTATGATTGTTTTAAACTATTTTCTTTAATATTTTCTAAAAATGCTCCTTCAACATTCATTTTAATTTTCTTAATGGTAGTCCGTTGCTTATCATATCAAAAAGTCACTCCACTATCCTCACAAAGTGAGTCGATCTCTTTCGCTGTCCTAAACATAAATGATAAATCGATGGTAGAGCTGGGAACCAAACTTGGGTCCTTCTGATGACATCGAGTCATGTTAACTATTACACTACAATGGCTACAATGGCTGTCTTTGAGATTCTTTAACGTGCGTTAAATTTGCAATCGAAATGAATAGTTTAATCTGCCTCTAGAAGGAAACTATTCGTAGTTTTTTTAAACCTTTGATCCAGCCGAATTTGAATAGACTCTTTACTATGTCTTGAATCCGAGGCTTGATCCTTGGGACTGCGAGCAATGTATAAGATACACCTTGAATATCAAGACAACCAGTAAGATGCAAATTAGAAGTAGAAAGAAAAATTATAGAACATGTATCAGAATTTAATTATTTAGGTATATTAATAAGAAACACTACAAATTTAATAAAATAAGTAAATAAACAATCTGATAAAGCAGCACAAATATCAGGATATATGACAGATTTAATTTTGCGCGACAAACATACGTCAATAGAAAGCAAAACCCGCATATACAAAAGATAGTTAGACCTGTTATAGTATATGGAGCAGAAACTAGGGCTGATGCAACAAAAACTAATCAAATAATAAGCACCTGTGAAATGAAGATCTTAAGAACTATTTAGGGGAAAACATTATTTAATAAGATACACAACACAAAAATTAGGGACCAATGTCATATTCAAGACATAACCAAATTTATTATAGATAGACGGAAATATTGCAAAGGTCATATAGAAAGGATGGAAGAAAATCGACTTGCAAAAAGAGCTAAAGAAGAGCTAAAGAAGACAGGAGAAGAACAAGAGGAAGACCAGTCAAGATGGATAGACAGTGGATGCACATCCAATACGCCTTTCTCCGAGGAGTGATTTTGGAAATAAACAGGATGAAAATCCTATAATTTATGAATAAGAAGAAAAAGACTATATGTATTGATTTAACACAAGATATTTAGAAAGATGTGCTATGTAAGCTGTACAATGTTGAATTAAATGCTAATTACAATGTACACATTACACTGAGCAACAATTTTTTTTTTGTCTCAGAAAGAAAAATATGTGATTCTGAAAAGCATTTGTTCTCCTGAATTCAAATATGATATCGGTTTTTCTCCATCACGCAAGGTTTCCAAGAGAGAGGCTTTTATTATTTCAAACACTAATATTTTCTACATTCGTAACTACACAATATTCGAACATTCGGACGCACCTAGAAAGTAAGAAATTACAATTTTCTGCTATATTTCGCCTGTAGAGCATCCCTCTTGATAGTCCAACAATAATCGGCCAGCATATTAGGATTTCATTTACCTTGATATCTCTTTTCCATAGCTGAAATCATTTGAGTTAGCTCATTTGGTTTTATTTTACAATGGACAAATGGACGAAAATACGTTTATTAAAAAAATAATTATTTAAATCCATTAATAGAAAATGAAATAAAAAAGAAACTGTCGGTGATGGAGAAATTCCGAATACATATTTGAAAACACGATAAAAAAACTACATTAAGTACAACTATTGGTACTCATGAGACAAAAATCATGTTGGCCAGTGTTATAGGGTATGATGTAAGAAGGATAATAGCAAGAGAATAGCTGAGTAAGTTATTATACACGAAAGTAAGCTTCGTAACAGACAAGTACAGCTGCACTGAACAAAAACTAGCATGTCGGCTGCCAGTAGCTTCCATGAAGGGGAAGACCTATTTTTGGTTTAAGTCAGCAAATTTCCAAAACGACTGCGGTTTTGTGGGGTGGATGATTATTGTGTCAGGGGGATGGGGGATGTTTGAATTGTGTAAAGGTCACTTCATTAGAAGACGATTGTTCCGTTTCTAACAACAAGGCCCATATGTTAACTCGATGCTCATGAATGGAGGCCATTCAATTAAGGCAATTGGCATTAACTTGACAAGCATTGTATATCAAAATGTAATTACATACTGCAAGCTGTTTGTGCAAGCTGTGATTTCAACTTTCAAGCTTTAAAAATATAACAATTTACTTTTACGAGATCTTTTTCAAAATTTAATGAGGTAATAGATGCAATTTTCCTTTAATTAATATGTGATAATGGCTGATTAAAATTTTGACTAATTAAATAGTGTGAATTTATTGTGGTGCTATTTTCATTAATACTTTCGAATGAGATAGCTTGAATATTCATGTTTTTAGAACCAATGAATAAAGCAAACAATGGTCTAATTTTTATAGGTTTAATGGAGTAATATACTTTTTTTTTGTTGTTTATAAAACTCCATAAAGGCATAGTTAAATTCTTGTACCCAAAATAAAATTTTGATCAAAAGTAAAGTATCACTATAATTTAAAATCTGAGGTTGTACGTTGGTTTTAAGAAAATTTAGGTGAAAAATTGGATGAAATAAAAAAATGGTTTATGGAAATTAAAAAAAAAAAAGACAGTTAGGGAGTATTTTCAATAAAGCGGATGAACTGAGCAGTAAACACAGTAACAAATTGCACTGAATGGAAAATAGTATCAAAACTCCACAAAATATGTATTTTCCGTAGAACATGTTTCGGGAGACCTTTCTCTCATTATTATCAGCTTCCGACTGGTGTTGAAAATTCGGCGAGGTAACGCGGCCAACGCATTCTGATTTGATGTACTTAGTTACCAGAATATTCTCAGATGGAATGTATGATTTTTTTTTTTAGTTTTGTAATGAATATTTTTTCCCAAATTTTCAGTTATCTAGTATTGACAATATGATTTATTTAAATTTAATTCTTATGCAGTTTCATAATAAACACTTTCTTCCAAATTGTCAGCTATCTAGGAATGTTAATTTAATTTTAATTCTTCTTCGACTGCATAAAAACACTGTTCTTTTTTTGAAATTGGATTAGAAATATGTTTAACTAAATTGAATTATTCTTTAAGATAACAATTTTTGTCGAATTTTCAGATATCTAGGATTGTCAATATGGTTAATTCATTTATATTTTTTTAATTTCATAAAACTTTTTTTTTCCAAATTGTCAGATATCTAGGTTTGGAAATGTGTTTGATTAAATTTAATTATTGGTTGATTTCGTACCACTTTTTCCTAAATTGTTAGCTATTAGGATTTGCAATGTATAATTAAATTCAATCTTTTAATATTTTAACTGATCACAAATTAATTTTAATATTCTTCAATTTTGTGTCCTTTCATACAGAAATGTCCTGCTAATGCTAATTTTTATATTTGTTAATAATTATCATTCTTAAAGTATTCTTTCATTCTGATATAAATTTGATAGTTTGCCTGATGTAACATTTTTATAGTTTTTACAATTAATTCTGCAGATACACTGATTTTTTATAAGGGGGCTCTATGTTATTTATATGGACTTGGATGATGCAGTTGCATTAAATTTATTTTTATCATCCAGAGTAATGTTGATTTCTTTGAAATTTGTGATTTGATTTTGGATGAATGGTGATTCTTTGCACCATGTGTGGTATTTTCTTTCAACGTTGCAATTAACTGGCACTTACTTCTTGTATATTGTAAGCCCATGTTTCCGCTAATAGAGATTTAGGCGCTCTCCCCCTACAGGGAATAATTTGAACCATACTAATTTAGTTACACTTGTTTTCGTATAGATGTAATTTTGTGTGGTCCGTGGTCAGCGTTCCGCCTCATACTGACATGCAGGAAACCAAGGTAGTACTAGGACGGGAAAATTCGGTAAATTTTGCTTAGAGGCCTTTTCATTCAGGCTTAAGGATTTTTTATGAGCCTGAAAATCTTCAGACTCGGGACCCACGGCTTAAAGTCCCTCCCGGAGGACTTGCTCCTTGGATTTTTCCATCCTAAAAAATCCATCGCCCCCGGCCGGGTTTGAATCTGCGACCTTCGGAACCAGAGGCAAGGAGCATAACCACTAGTCAACCGCGTTGAATCTATGATTTGATTTTTGATGAATGGTAATTTTTTGCACCATGTGTGGTATTTTCTTTCAACGTTGCAATTAACTGGCACTTGGTATTGCTTAGTATCTTAAACGTTTTTTATTTACCACTTTTTGTTGAAACCATTCAACCTCGGAATTTGTACGACGTAACTTAATGACTGAATTGCAACTCATTCATAGGATCATGGACTAACTTAAATGTCAAATCATTTATTATTACATTTTTTGTTACGTACGGCAAACCAAAATAAATAATATTATCATGGTTAAATATGTTTTAGGAACATTAAATCTTGATAAGGACGCAAAAATTGTGAATGACACAAAATTAATGAAGCAAATTTAATTGAAGGTACTGTTAATCCTAGAAAACAGAGTTTGGAGAAAGTGTTTACACAAAAAACGAACATATGCAATTCATTTTGACTTCCCATCTGAGAATAATTTTGCTAAGTACATAAAACCACCGCCAAAGAGATTTGATTGTGTTATACCACCAACCAGGTATTCGAGACAAACTGAGTTAACTAGTGATAGGAGAAACCATCTCTCAAAACATTTTCTAATCTAAATATCTATCTAGTTGTGCTTTTTTCTTTACTCACAATACAATTTAGGTACTATTTTATTTAACGACGCTCGTTGTCATTTCAAATCATTGACATTGCAAATGAAATCTTGGAGTCAAATGATGGTGAATGGAGAAGACTACATAACAGTGAACTGTATGAAGCCAGACATAATGAGAACAGTTCAGTCTCATTGACAGCGATGGGCAAGACATGTGGCACGAATGGTGAATGAAAGACGTGCATGGAAGCTTCTTGTAGGAAAACCAGAGGGAAGAAGCCCAGTTGGTAGACCAAGAGTGAGGTGGGAGAATAACATTAACCATAATTTGAGGGAAGTAGGTATACAGGGAATGATGGGAAAACATTAGCCCGGAGTAGGGATGTATGAAGAGCTTATGTTCGTGCGGTCATGAACCTCCGGGTTCGATAGTGCCAGTGAGTTGGCAAGAATCAATATACAAATTAATACATACATAATTAATGCATCCATGCAAAAAGATCACAAGATTAATAAAAGATATCCAATATGATTATGAAATAAGTTGTGGCCTATTGACTTGCAGGGATCGCTAACCTTTGGATGTGTGATTGATAGTCTTGAAGGGTTATGAAAAAGATGAGGTGATGCAAATGAGAACGTGACTCTACAGATAGGAAGGAAGTTGATTTCTAATTCTACAAGTTTGCTACTTGTATTTCAATGAAGTACAGACAATAACTACAGCAGATACCCCATTCATTGTGTATTGAAACAAGCACTTTAAACATATTATCAAGCACTAGCCAATACATTCGAAGAATACCAAACCCGCATTTTGATTCTGAAGTTTTTTCCTCGATTTCAATTGTTACTTTTAAACGCTACACATGAAATAAAGATGAATGAACTTATTCAAATTTCTAAGTAAATTTTAGAACAGATAATAGATTAGATTTATTTAGCCTGGTCGAGTTAAGACCATGTGGCCTTCTCTTCCACTCACCAGGACAAACATATGTTACATTTACCAACATGAGCTACATTTAAATACAAAAATACAATAATAGTACATACTAAACAATCAATTTTCTGTCAAACTAAACAATAATGAAAATAATTGTTTAATAATACAATAAAATTATATACAATTAAAATTAAACTAATGAAAGAATATATACACAAAGGAATAAGAGCTCGAATCTATTATAGGCTACCGAATCTATTATAGTCTACATAAAAATGAAATGAACAAAAAATACAAAGAAAGTAATAAACTACAATGGATTAATCTATCACTTATATATAGGACATTAGGTAAATATATTGACAAATCTTGATACTATTTTTGTTAAATAATGAAAAAAAAATTGTTAAAAAAAGTAATATTAGTGAGTTGTTTCTCTTAATAATTTTATTTTCAATTTGTTTCTGAAATAGGGTGGAAGAGAATTCCATATTCTAGCAAGAGAAACTGTAAAAGGTTTCGAGAAATAGGTAGTGTGATGAGGAGGGATATAAAGGACAATGTGCTGATGGGATTCGGAATTCCAAATACAATTTTTCAAATAAAGAATATTAATGAAGGAACGAGCTTGTTGGCTCAGACAGTAGAGTTTCAAACTTGTAATTTAGAAGACTCGAATTCAAATCCGGGCCATTTTTTCATTTTGTTTTATCATCAGCTAATTGATGGACTGAAATTTCGTTTCCACGAATGAAAATGAACAAATATATTTTAAGTAGCATTAAGAACAGAAAATACTCTATAATGAAATTATACAAGACAATGGCAGTTCCTATTAGTACTTATGGATCCGAAACATGGACAGTAAGAACAACAGACAAAAAACTAAACACAGAAATAAGATAGCGACTAAAAGTATAGGAACTAAACACAACAATAATAAAATACAGAACAAACTGGAAAGAACACTTAATAAGGATGACTGAGAACAGAATACCAAAGGCAGCATACAACTATTCACCAAGAGAAAGAAGAAGTTTGGGAAGACCAAAGGAAAGATGGAAAGAGCAGCAATTTGGAAGCGGAACAGGCTAGCAAAAAACCTAAATCGTGGCGAAGAAGATCTGCACAGCCTCCTTATACTCACTGAAATAACACAATTTTCAATATATAGGACTAGAGATAAAAGACAATAAGGCTTCTTTTTGTTAATTCCTTAAGAATGCTATTAATAAATGTACACATTATAGGATGAAATTGTATTTATCAATATTTGACTGCCACTTCAGACAAACCTTGAAATTCCCATACCAAATTCTATGATCACAACAGAAAGGAGTGTCCAATATCTTTTTATTTGAAGATAAATGTGGAGGGGAAAATGTACTTATCATCTCGGTTTCACAACGACGTAATTTATTTTTTTGCACGATAGTGCGTTCTGTCATATTTACAGCAATGGCGAATATCATTGAAAGTTCAATTTTCTAATTTCTGGGTAGCCAACCTATAAATAACTTTACTGTAATATTACAAATTACCTACCTAGTGCGGGAAGTAAAACCATTGTATTTTATGTATTCTACGTGCAATATATATATATATATATATATCCGAAAGGTAGAGTTAATATGCATTATACGGAACAAATCATTGTATTTTAAATGAATTAAACTTTATTTGAAACAATATAAAACAAATTTGTGCTTGCCGTCATTTTATACTTGATTGGTGTCACGGTCTGCTCTAGTCTCAAATTATATACGGCATTTACCATTTTAACATTCCCACACTGTTAATGTTAGTCAGTTGTTTATAATGAACGCAAATATTTCCAACAAAGATGTTATCATTTAACTATTATTTATTATTTTGTAAACACCATTGTGCAAAAAATAATGTACAACGCACGTTTGTGAACTGTTTTACAAAATCTCACCATTTCGGTTTTTAATCATTTTCACCCTTCCGTAAAAACCACTTTCCAACCTCGCATTGTAATATACTATTATTTTATTTTAAGACCACAAAATATATGGTCATATCACGTCCAGAATCATTCTATATAGACATATAGCCCTACAGTTGACTGTTATATATATGTAGGCCCATTCTTGTGTTTTGTCCAAATGCAAATTTAATAAATTTAATAAATTTAATGAAATATGAAATGATGATTAAGGACAAAGAAAAACAAAAATTTAAGACTTAATTATTTAATGTGTAGAGGGGAATAAATAATGGAATAAAGAATTATCTTTTTTAAGGAAATTTATATTAAAGATTCCTTACCAACATTATTATTCGTAATTTTAAAATTCCTTACTGAATTATTTTCTTTTTAAAAAGTGTTATCAACCATCTATTAATAATGTAAGAATTTATATTAATTTAATATCAAATTGTTGTGTTGGTCAGCATAAGAATGTTACTTGGTACATCCTGACTATCGCTATGGTCTCGAGGTAGCGTCGCTGCCTCGTACGCAGTGGGCCAAGTTCGATCCCCGGTCGTAACAAGTTTCCTGGGTAATTTTTTTTTTTTTTTTGGGTCATCGTATGATCCAAACGGTCCCAGAACATCATCTGGCCATCATAATCATCATTATCTTATTCGTCATGTATAATATAAATGTGTATGTGAATGGCGTATTTCGTCTTAATCTTGTGTTGTCTCGGAGAAGGCCTTGTCATTGAGCTGATCACTCATTCGGGGAAGTCTCCATGTCCTTGTGTAGTCACAAAGCTATGCGTATGATCTCTCGTGTCACTGTAAGTTTCGGGTGACATGTGGCACATAAAATTACCTGTAAGGTGAGAGGTTAAACTGCGTTAATGGAATGGATAAAAAATAGTGAATATGAGTCTCAAATTCTATCATCTGAATCAGTTTGTTCGCTAAGACATCATTTTGAGCTACATACTACTAATTGTATAATGTGAATTTAATATAATTCTAGCAATTTTGACTGACTGCTGGAGTTTTTGGGCATATCATGATTATCTTAGAAATCATGATTTATAAATACGAAACAATAATAAGGAACAGAGGCAAAGTTTGTGATTCAGTACTACACTATAATATGAATACATTGTCATATATTCAATGTATAACATAGATTACATTGGTCGACAAAAATGAACAATTTTTCTTTCACAAGAATAAAAATATGAGATTTTAGAAGTAATTTTCATCCTGAATTTAAATATAATTTCAGTTTTTGCTATCAGGCAAGAGTTTTCTGTGATATTCATTTTCATTTTTTATAATTTTTAATAAAATCCATCTAATTCTAACTCATTCTGACTTACCTAGAAAGTGGTAGATAGTGATTTTCGGGCATATTTTATGTATGATAATTTTTATTTCCATCTGAATCATTTTCAGTTTGAGCTAGGTCAGAATCAGAGTTTTGAGTTAAGGTCATATCTGCATATACTGGTACAGGGGATTCTTCACATAAGGTATAGGTTCCTATGATAGGTCAAAGAAAATGCTAAATAAATTTTTAAAAAGTTGCTGTCACAAAAAAAAAATTGTACCTGATAGAAAAATCCTGATTATATATCTGAATTCAACATGAAAAAATGCACTAGATTCACTAATCAGATTTCTTGTGAAGAAAAACTTGTCGACCAGTGTTGTTATTAATCCGGCTTTTCGTTTTATGAGCAGCTTGGGTTCTGAAGCAAAGTATAAAGTGAGTCGCTGGCGACCAGGTAAAATGAAGTACAAACAAGGTTAATGTTTCATGCTAAGGATTTAATTAACCTTAATCATCTTTAAAGTGACACTAAATTAACGTTAAGTAAGTACTCGTTCAAAGATGCTGTTGTCTAGCACATCTTGGTGGAAGACCAATGACAAGGGGAAGACACAGTACACAGATGAAATTCATTTTCTTCTTCTTCTTCTTCTTTCTCTTCTTCTTCTCCTCCCTTTCAAGTATTAGGCCAAGGCCTGTTACGATCCTATAGAAAATTTTCCCTCCAGCGTTTCATAGGACGACCCAGAGATCTTCGACCTCTTGGTATATAATTATAAACAGCTTTGGGGATCCGATTTGAACTCATTCTTTCAAGATGATGTTTCTAATTTAGTTGGTACTGTTTAATATGTTCCAAAATTGGCGTAGTCTTCAATTCTTTTAAGATATCGGTGTTCCTTTTCCAATCCCATCTGGTGTAACCCGCTGTTCTGCGCATGAATCTCATTTCACAAGCCGTTATTCTGCTTTCATGTTGTCTTTTTAGTGTCCATGCTTCACTACCATAGGTCAACACTGGTCTAGCCAAAGTGTTACATAAATGTATTCTGGTGTTTTTTGTACAAGGGATGGTTTCATAACTTGATTAATAATTCCCAAACTTTCGTTATAACTAGTAATTTTTTCAGGGATATCCTTTTCATCCTAGACAGAGAGATAGCATCCAAGATATTTAAATTGATTAGATCTCTCTAAAATTTTATTCTGGAGACAGATTTTACTTTGTATGGGGTCCTTCCCATGAAATGCCATAATTTTAGTTTTATTAATTGATATTCCCATATTAAATTTGGCAGCTATTAATTGTAAATTATAAATTGATCGTTGCAAATCATTTTCGGAAAGTGCCAGAAGCGCTAAATCATCTGCAAAAAGAATAGCATCGAGTTTGAGGTTCCTACTGATGGGTATATATCCCCGTTGTGTTTTCCTCCATTCGTTTATTATTCTATAATTGATTTTTATGGTTCCTTTATTTCATAACACGTGTAAGTAACAATAAGTAGGCTGATTACATGTATCATTTCCTTATGGCAAATGTATTCAAAAGTTATTGTATACTGTACTGTTTTCACGATCAATTTTCACCAAATCTGTGGTCATTATTTCATGAATACGAGTCTCAAATTCTATCATATGAACAAATATTGGTCATGAATACCGAAATATGCAGTTAACCGAGTCATAAAAGGATGAGAACATTAGAAAGCATATGAGGCTTTAAAACTATTGCAGAAGGAAATTGGATGAGCATGTTTGTGGAATTGGAAGGAAAAAATTCTGCAGATTATTAGAGATGGGAAACGTGGAGGGAAGAAGAAGCCCAGGAAGACCTCCAAATACAGTTGAGTCGTATTGAAATGAGCCGCACTAAAAAAAAAAGAAAGAAAGAAAGAAAGAAAGAAAGAAAAAGAAATTGAATCATATGACGCAGTTGTCCAAAGCAACCCAGAGGAGAATAAGTGAAGCAAAGTGCAAGCTGCACCGGAATAAATAATTGGACGATATGGTTAAGTAAATAAAAGGGGTAGTTTGTCTTCTTATAAAATATGTTTTTCCGCTGATTTCCGCATATTGCGATTGGGATGTAGTTCAATGTTACAGGAATTCCAGGTTCGATTTCTGGCAATACTCTAAAGTCAGTATCGATTTCTATGTAAACACTATTCGTATTTCTCTCTTTTCCTTACATACATTTTTAGCTTATGCAACATGTTTAGCACGAAAGAACGGGTTGCCATAATTTGTGCACGGTTAGGCGGATTGCCTTACAAGAGCTGAATTTACCCATAAATTTCGTAAACCAACCACAACAAAGGCACACATTCGTCTGCTTGTAACAAATTAAGCATACCGGCAGTGTATGCTATGAGACACATTATGAACTACCACGCTTATTAGCAGAAACAATGCGGCAGGATCAAATTGCCAGTGATAGTCCAAACGCATCAACTCGACGCCTATGTAGGGAACTGAATGCCTCTCGCTAGACAGTGTGGAAAATTCTACGAAAAGTCCTTATCACGTCTGCTTGATTTACGGAATCGTATCACCCAAGCAGAAGGCTTCTTTACGTTTTAAATATTAAGATCTACATTTCGTTTCACAGCTGAAAGATATAGTATGTGTTTTCACTTTAACTAAGTAACTAACTAACTAACCCGTAAGTTCATGGCCACGCGTACATAAGCTCTCCATACATCCCTATCCTGAGCTAATGTTTTCCAATCATTCCCTGTATAAACCACCTCCCTCAAATCATAGTTAATGTTATTTTCCCATGTCATTCTTGGTCTACCAACTGGGCGTTTTCCTCTGGTTTTCCTACAAGAAGCTTCCATGTACGCCTTTCACTCCCCATTCAAGACACATGTCATGCTCATCGCAGTCTTAACTGTTCGTATTATATCGGCTTCCTATAAAGACCATGTAGTTTACTTTTGTGTAGTCTTCTCCATTCACCTATCTGTTCATCTCTCTTTGGTCCAAAAATGTTTCCAAGAATTTTATTATCAATTACTCGCATTCATATAACTGGTAAAATAACAATTTTATATATTTTCAGTTTAACGTTTTTTTTTAAAGAAGTTGGGACGTTAAGAGTTTCTGTAAACCATAATAGCACGCATTTCCAGAATTCAGCCTATGTTTAATTTATTTGTGCATCTCATTCCAATTTGTATCATTGTTCTAGGTATTTAAATTCAGTCACTTCTTCAAAATTTCCCTCATTTGTCATTAGCTGTCCATTTCCATTATACGTATAATGTGTGACCATATAATATTATTTAGTTTTATCCTAGATTTTTAAACATTGTCTTCCTTCATTGAAATGGATAGAGATTTTAGATACACTATATATATATATATATATATATATATATATATATATATATATTTCTTATCATACCATATATATATGGTATGATAAGAAAAATAAATGCCTGGACGGGATTCGAACCTGGATCTCTGAGTCTGTACCTCAGCGTGATATCCATTACACTACCAGGCGAATCCAATTCAAACACTTATTATTCTTATATATGTATTATATTCTCTTTAATTTGCTTACTTGTTATAGTCAGCTACTAGATGGCAGTGAAGACCGAGTTCTCGCGACATCTAGTAATAATGGAGAATATAATACATATATAAGAAAAATAAGTGTTTCAATTGGATTCGCCTGGTAGTGTAATGGATATCACGCTGAGGTACAGACTCAGAGATCCGGGTTCGAATCCCGTCAAGGCATTTATTTTTCTTATCATACCATATTAAGCTTGCATTGCTCAATGTTAAAATTTTATTATAACATCTATAAAGCGTCACTGCTATAAGGTAAAAATATTCTCTTTAATTTGCTTACTTGTTATAGTCAGCTACTAGATGGCAGTGAAGACCGAATTCTCGCGACATCTAGTAATAATGGAGAATATAATACATATATAAGAAAAATAAGTGTTTGAATTGGATTCGCCTGGTAGTGTAATGGATATCACGCTGAGGTACAGACTCAGATATCGGGGTTCGAATCCCATCCAGGCATTTATTTTTCTTATCATACCATATTAAGCTTGCATTGCTCAATGTTAAACATTTAATTATAACATACGAGGGCGGATCGGAAAGTAACTACATCTTTTACCTACTTTTCGACATAGTCACCAACTTTCTCAACACATTTTTCCCATCGTGTTACCAGTTTCAATATGCCCCGTTCGTAGAAGTCCGTTTGGTTGGAGTGTAGCCATCTGCGCACTGCTGATTTCACTTCCACATCTGTCTCAAAGCGTTTGCCGGCCAGGAATTTCTTCATGGGACCAAACAGATGAAAGTCCGATGGTGCAAGATCCGGACTGTATGGTGGATGCTGGAGCACCTCCCAACCAAATTCGGCGATTTTCTGACGAACGACAGCAGCAACATGGGGGCGAGCATTGTCATGAAGAAGTTTAACGTTAATGTTGTGACGTTTGTCACGAATGGCACGACGCAACTTCACCAAAGTTTTGATGTAGGCCGCAGCATTCACAGTGGTCCCATATTCAGCAAAGTCCACCAATAAAACACCATGCATATCCCAGAACACTGTCACAAGCACTTTCCTGGCAGATTGAGCCACTTTGAATTTTTTCTTTACTGGGGAACCAGCATGTTTCCACTCCATTGATGCCTGCTTTGTTTCGGGCGTGTAGTGGTACGCCCACGACTCATCACCTGTGACGATTCCTTCCAGAAAGCCATGTCCTTGTGCGGTGTACCGCGTTAAGTGGTCCAAGCTTGCCATCATTCGCTGGCCCTTGTGGTCGTCTGTCAGGTTCTTAGGCACCCAGCGAGCACTAACTTTACGGAATTTCAAATTTTCATGAACAATATCGTACACCGCACCATAGGAATTGTTGAACTTCTGCGATAAGGCTCGCAGTTGCACATGCCGGTCGTTCAGAATTGCCGCCTCAATGCCTCTGACATTCTGCGGGATTGCTGCTGAGCGTGGCGAATCACTAAGGTTCACGCGTCCCTCTTGGAAGAATGTGCACCACCTGGAGACATTGCTACGGTCCATACAATCATCCCCATACACGCCACGCATGTCCCTGTGAATTTCACTGGGTTTATGCCCTTTGGCCCACAAAAATCGAACAACACTTCTTTGTTCCTCACAGGTGGACGACTGTAGCATGCGCGCCATCTTGTTGCATAGTTCAAGCTTCTCTCGCAAGAGGTGCACCTGAGAAAAAAATACCATCTGTAGTGAAAACTTCAAACTATATCTCTGTGAAATTTCAACATTCTAGCTGCAATACCAAGGCAGAAACAAATTATTGTGCGTTACTTTCCGATCCGCGCTCGTATATATATATATATATATATATATATATAATTTAAATTATGAAACCAAGTTAACCATTTGTGTTAACATAACCACGTGGTTTTATCAGAAAGATATCGAAAGTATTCATATTAGTCGGTCTTGATTCTTAGGAGCTTACCTCGGATTTACAAGAAAAATATTATTCGAATTCAAAGGTTCAATTTATTTTTAACAAGACTATATTGGCAAAATGGACTTGTTCAAAATCAGGAAATTAATATTAGGGAATGGAATCGAGAGAGGAAATGCTACTTCCCAATATTAAATTCAATCTAATTTCTAACGCGAAATGCCACCATTATTGAATGTTTAGGGCCCGAGGGAGGTTTGGTGTTTCGGAAATATAAAGTGTGATACGCGTAGAGAGGGGAGAGAGCGCATTTCTGGGGGAAACTTACAACTACAGTTGTTGCCCAAATCAAAATATTTGCACTCTCGCATTTGCGATGTAACACAATCGAAACATTCTGAATTCCATTGTAATTGTGTGTCTAAAAAAACCTATTGACTCAAAAACCACAGGATAGTACACTTGATGCACACACCCTATCTCTTTCTTTCACACACACACACACCACACACACACACACACACACACACACACACACACACTCACACACAATAATTTCCTGGCTCATAAAAACATGTAGGCCTATCTTTATCCATTTCATTCACTTCAAGTTTAATGACTTCCTTATTAGTAAATATAACATTTAATCAGGCCTCTATACGAAAATTAAATTTGTAGTACAGGGTGGACCGCTCGAATGGACCTAATTTCAATTGCTTGTTACTGGCAAACGGTTGAAGATAGAAACTTAAAACAACGTTCATAGTACAGAAAAACTCACCAAGTTTCGAATCCTGTCGGTAGATGGCACAAAGATACGTTTCTCGTTCTTAGATTTAATTGTTTGTGAAAATGGCGACTCCGCAGATGAAAGCGCAAGCTGTTTTGTGGTATGCGGAGTTTAAATCAATCATTAGAGTTCAAAGGGAGTTCCGGCGTGTGTTTAACCGTGATGCTCCAACTGCTAGAAGCATAAAGAAGTGGCGTGATACATTATTAGCTACAGGATCTGTGTTGAAGAAGCATGGTGGTGGTCGCAGAGCATCCGATGAAATGGTAGCAAATGTTCAAGCCGCATTTGAGCGAAGCCCCTGGAAGTCATTAAGAAGAGCTTCGCGGGAACTTCAAATACCAAAATCGACATTACAACGGATTGTCCACAAACGCCTCAAACTGTACGCATATAAAGTGCAGTTAGTGCAACGTCTGGAGCCGAATGACATGCCGAAAACGAGTGGAATTCGCCAATACGATGCTGGACCGTCTCGGCGCTGATCCTGACTTCATGACCAAGATTTTCTTCTCGGACGAAGCCACTTTCCATTTGTCAGGCAAGGTAAACCGGCATAATGTGCGGATCTGGGGATCGGAGAATCCTCACGCTATTCAAGAGCATGTTCGTGATAGTCCGAAGATGAATGTTTGGTGCAGTTTGTCACATAATAAGGTCATTGGACCGTTTTTCTTTCGCCGAGAAAACTGTTCGTGGTACCACATATCTTGACATGCTGGAGCAGTTCTTCTTTCCACAAATTGAACAACTGCAGCCTAACATCGTTTTCCAGCAAGATGGTGCTCCTCCCCACTGGTCCAATGAAGTTCGTACGACTTTGGACAACATTTTCCCTGGCCGTTGGATTGGTAGGGGAGGACCAATCGCGTGGCCCCCGAGATCTCCCGATTTAACACCACTGGATTTCTTTCTCTGGGGCTATGTCAAAGATAAAGTTTACACCACCCCAGTCAAAGACCTTCGTGATCTTCGTGAGCGTATCATAGAGGCTATTGAGAACATTCCAGAAGACATACTCCAACGTACTTGGCAAGAAATTGTTCATCGCTTTGATATCGTCACAGTGACTGCTGGGGCTCATATAGAGATGTGGTGATCTGGATATCAAAACTTGGTGAGTTTTTCTGTAATATGAACGTTGTTTTAAGTTTCTATCTTCAACCGTTTGCCAGTAACAAGCAATTGAAATTAGGTCCATTCGAGCGGTCAACACGATATTAAACAAGAAAAATCTCTCCCAGTGTGTGTGTGTGTGTGTGTGTGTGTGTGTGTGTGTTTGTGTGCGTGTGTGTGATGTGTCTGTGAGTATGTATATATTTATGTCAAAATTTTAATTATAAGATCGAAATAAAGAAGCGTCACTGCTATAAAGTAAAAATATTCTCTTTCATTTCCTTACTTGTTACAGGAGCTACTAGAAGGCAGTGGAGATCGAGTTCCCGCTACTTATCGTAATAATAGAGAATATATATAAAGAAAAATAAATGTTTGTACTAAATTTGCTTGCTAGCGTAGTTGGTAGTGCACTCGTGTATCAATACAGATGTCCAGGTTCAAATCCCGTCCAATCATTTATTGTTCTTACCTTGTCACACACACACAAATATATATATAATTATATACAACTTTCCTCATTAGAGGATTGCCTCAAGGACAAAGTGATACAGAAAATTAATTTTTTTTAATTTATGAAATACATTTTGTAAATACATTAAAAAATTCAAATTGTAGGCCTAATTGATGTATACATACTACAAAGTAGAAATTTTGTAAAAATGGTTTCTTAAAATTTAAATTGATCATCTAATGGCAGCGATGGCAATTTTAGAAAGATACACCCTGTCCAAATCTAAGGAATTCCAAAATTTGGCTAGGAATCCTGGTATAGTACCTCTTATATATAACATACAAAGAGGGCGAAGAAAATTGGAAGACAAGCTAATAACAATATTATCTTACTTACTCACTGGCACTATCGAACCCGTAGATTCATGGCCGCGCGGACATAAGTTCTCCACACATCCCTATCATGAGCTAATGCTTTCCAATCACTTCCTGTATAATCTACTTCCCTCAAATCATAGTTAATGTTATTCTCCCATCTCATTCTTGGTCTACCAACTGGGCGTTTTCCCTCTGGCTTTCCTACAAGAAGCTTCCATGCAAGTCTTTCATTCCCCATACGTGCAACATGTCCTGCCCATCGCAGTCTACGAGACTTAACTGTTCTTATTGTATCTGGGTTCCTATAAAGACCATGTAGTTCACTGTTATGTAGTCTTCTCCATTCACCTGTCAATAGCAATATTATCTACAAAAATATATTTCCTACTTAATTAAATATCTAAGATAATTAAATATGAATATAGGGTTCTGTGGCAGTATTTCCTTAATGGTATCGAACTTGTGATATCATATGAAAAACACTATTGTTAAGTCTTTTATCATATCAATAATGGTGCTCATTTTATTCTCCTGCAAAAATACATATATCCATACTGTAGCAATTTGACGTACATTTATCCATAGTATAAAATGCTCGTAGATAAAATGATTGCATTTGTTTTCTATGAAGGATCTCCTGTTTGAGTTCTGTATTGCGTACAATAGCCTATTTTTCAGATAGTATTTTTGCATCCATTCTATCGTATCGTTAACTTTCTTTAGATATGTTACAGCCTGTGTTAAATTGATTGACATACGACCTTAACTCCACCAGACCATATAATTGAATAAATAAATAAGATAAGACTGATGGCGAAAATGTGCTCGGGGACGCTTTGGAACTTAAAGTTTCCGACATATATTTTACAGGTGAGACAAAAACCCCCAAAAATCCTAAGCAAGGAAACTTGTCATGACCTTCTATTGGTGTTTGGATTATTACTAATAATAGTATTTTCATTACTTCCATGTGTTTTAACCTTATATATAGCTATATATAGACCCTCAGATACCTAAGCTGATATATATATATATATATATATATATATATATATAATGTTATAACTATATATTCGACATTTGACATTTGGCAGTGAAGACAAATATGATATGAAAAGAAAAATGAATGCTTGAGTCGGGATTTGAACCCGAGTCTCTAAACTCTGTACGTTTAGCGCTCTAACCAACTAAACTACTCAGGTATTCCAACACAAACATACGTTTTTGTTATATATGTAGTATTCTCAATTCACACAAGAGGTAGCGGGAAGCCGTTCCAACTGACATCTAGTAGCGTATGTTTGTGTTGGAATACTTGAGTAGCTCAGTAGGTTAGAGCGCTAGACGTATACGGAGTTTAGAGACACTGGTTCAAATCCCGACTCAAACATTAATTTTTCTTTTCATATCATATTTGCCTTCATTGCCAAATGTCAAAAATATAGTTATAACATCTAAATTTACAAGCGTTACTGCTATAAAGTAAATATTCTCTTTAAAAATTTGCTTATCTGTTATGGCTGCCACTAGATGTCAGTTGGAACGACTTCCCGCTACCTCTTGTGTGAATTAAGAATACTACATATATAAGAAAAATGTATGTTTGTGTTGGAATATTTGAGTAGCTCAGTTGGTTAGAGCGCTAAACGTACAGAGTTTAGAGACTCGGGTTCAAATCCCGACTCAAGCATTCATTTTTCTTTTCATACCATATATATATATATATATATCGAATCTCTCGCCGTATTAATTAAGTAGTGTATTTCTAATTATTATGTTTGTATGTTATGTTTGATAGAAGTTCGTATATTTAATTTTAGAATTTAATAATAAAATAGTTAAGGACCAAATAGAGTAACTGATTACTGTTGGAGAATCAAAACAAATAACGAACTGAACAAATTAATAGAAAATCATATAGTAAACCATATAAGATCTCTCAGAATTGGTTGGCTTGGGACATTTGAGAAGAATGGATGATCAGAGACTGGTCAAAAAACTCTACAAATGGAAACCTATAGGAGGCAGAGCAGTTGGAAGGTCCTTATATGGGAGGATGACACAATGAACGATCTAAAGAAAATGAAAGTGACTAATTTGAACATGGCAACAGACAGATTGGCATGGAGGTGGATTGTTGAGAAGACCAAAACTTTCACCTTTGAAGTTGTCGTGCCTTAAGATGATGATGATTTAAAATTTAATAATTACTTTATAAATAGAAATAATGGTGTCCTAGACTTATAACACGTTTTATTTTAGAACAGGAGACTATTTAGAATATTCACGAAAAAACGGAGAGTTTATTTTTCCGTTCAATTCGATAAAATATTACTCAATTCCCCCCCTCCCAATTATAGGCAAATATAATAAACAACAGACATTTAGAAGTTACACTGTATTTATAATTTGCTAGCTAATACCCGGCGTGCGCTGTTACGCCTAAATAAATAATATGTTTTTGCGTTTAGTTGAATAAGTAAAAGGAAAAATAATTATAAATGTGTATCGTTATTATTTTTAGATACCCCGTGCTGATTACCCAGCGTTTCCCGGGAATCTACGTATCCCGATTTACTTGGCATAAATGAGCTCAACCCTCCATGTTATATTTACCTTATCGTGGTGGAGTGGCTTGCGTGCTTATCATGAGAGCTATGCCGGCGGTAGCATTGCTGCCGATAGGGTTACCCATGCCGGACTTGTCGAAGGTGATAAAGCCAGACGAAAAAAGTACCTTAGTCGAAAGAGTGACGATCTTTCACCGTAAAAATACAACCGTCAAGAAATGCGGACATGGGTTCAATTGGGGTAAAATTTTCCGGAGGTCAAATAGTCCCCCATTCGGTTCTCCGGGAGGGGACTACTTCAGGGAACCCATGCCAAAGGCTCAAACACAGGGACATGTTCCTAGGAACATGGAATGTTAGGACTTTATACAATAGCGGGGCACTACAGATATTAACGCGGGAACTAGATAAATCGCCCTTGGATATAGTCGCTTTACAGGAAGTTAGGTGGCCAGGAGAAGGTAGTCAGGAATCAGGAAGCTTTGCATTATACTACGGGGGTGCAGAAAGACCTGCATTTGGAACGGGTTTTTTAGTCAGAAGGAGGATCCTATCCGCTATCCGAGATATTAAGTTTGTTAGTGATAGGGTATCATACATAATTCTAAAGGGTAAACAACATGATTTTATAATTGTAAATGTACATGACCCCACAGAAGATAAAGATGACATGATCAAGGATGAGTTCTATGAAGAATTAGAATGCTTATTTGATAGCCTTTCACGATATAATATGAAAATTGTCTTAGGAGATTTTAATGCAAAAGTAGGGCGGGAAGATATGTTCAAACCAACAATAGGCAAATTCAGTCTTCATGAAGATCGTAACGACAATGGGGTTACATTAGTCACATTTGCCACATCGAAGAATCTCATTGTTAAGAGCACAACATTTCAGCATAAGGATATTCATAAATACACCTGGACGTCCCCAGATGGGAAAACTCGGAACCAGATAGATCATGTATTAGTGGATAAATGCTGGCACAGTAGCATCATCGATGTTAAATCAGTTAGAGGGACAGACTGCAATTCGGATCATCATCTGGTCAGAGTGAAATACAGACAACGGCTATCGCTTATGAGAGGAACAAACGCTAAAGATGATTCTGTAAAATTTGAATTAAAAAAACTTGAAAAATGATGAAATGCGGCAACAATACCAAATCAAAATTACTAATAGATTTGAAGTACTGGAATCTTCCGATGACAATATGGCAAACGAAGAAGAAACTGATATAAATAAAGAATGGGCTATAAGAGATACTATTAAATTGTCAGCATCAGAAAGCATTGGTTGTTTAAAAAAGAGGCAAAACAAGAAATGGTTTTGATGAGGAATGTGCCGACATTGTAAAGAAAAGAAAGCTAGCAAAAATAAAATGGTTACACGAGCCAAATGAGGTAAATTTAGAGCAATTGGGTAGTATTAGACGGGAAACCACCAAGCTACTAAAGAGTAAAAAGAGGGAATATTTGAGAGAGAAGATTAATGATCTTGAAATGAATGCAAAAAATAGGAACATTAGAGAATTATATCAGGGAATTAGTATAGAGAAGAAAGGGTTTCAGGCTAGAAAAACATAATTCGGAATGAAAATGGGGATATGATTGCAGATTCCAGGAGTATATTAAATAAATGGAAAAGTTACTTTAATCAGCTATTAAATGTACATACAGAACAGGACATTGTGGAGGATAATTTACAGACGGCAGAAATGCTAGTCGCAGAGCCAAGTGCATTAGAGGTTGAAATGGCGATTGAAAAATTGAAGATGTATAAAGCATCAGGTTCAGATGAGATACCAGCAGAACTGATAAATCAGGGGGAAAAAATTGATGGACAAGATACGCTGGTTGCTTAGTATGATTTGGGAAAAAGAAGCTCTTCCAGATGAATGGAAGGAATCAATTATCGTACCAATTTATAAGAAAGGAGATAAAACTGATTGCAACAACTACAGGGGCATCTCATTACTTTCAACTTCGTACAAAATTCTAACAAATATATTAGTAAGCAGACTTACTCCCTATATTGATGACATTCTAGGAGATCATCAATGTGCATTTAGAAGAAACAGGTCTACAACAGATCAGATTTTTAGTATAAGACAGATTTTAGAAAAGAACTGGGAATATAATGGTAGTGTACATCAACTATATGTAGACTTCAAAAAAGCATATGATTCAATTAAGAGGGAGAAGTTATATAGCATCCTGCTGGAGTTCGGAATTCCTAAAAAGTTAGTTAGACTTATACGAATGTGTCTAAATGGCACAAAGAGTAGGGTGCGTGTAGGCAAACAGTTTTCGGACACTTTTGAAATCCAGAATGGGTTGAAGCAAGGAGATGCACTATCTCCTCTACTATTTAATTTTGTACTAGAGCATGCCATTAAATCTTTAGAGAATGAGGAAGGCTTACAACTGAATGGTATTAATAAGTTGTTAGTTTATGCTGATGATGTAGTATTGTTGGCCGATAGCGAGGAGATACTAAAGGACAACACGCACACACTATTGGGCAACACTAAGGAATTAGGACTGGAAGTAAATATCAATAAAACTAAATATATGGTCACACGTAGAAATTAATTAAATAATGGAAATGGACAGCTAATGACAAATGAGCGAAATTTTGAGGACATGGCTGAATTCAAATACCTAGGAACAATAATCACAAGTAGGAATGAATGTTGTTGTATGGAAGTGAAAATTGGATAATGAAATCAAGGGATAAAAACAGGATACAGACTGCGGAAATGCTGTTTTTACGTAATGTGAAAGGATGCACAAGAGCGGATAGAATAAGGAATGAAACTATACGAGAAGAATTAAATATATATAAAATTGAAGATAAAATCAGCGAAAATAATAAGAATGAATAATGAGAATGAACAAGGAAAGAATATCGAAAAGAACCTTCGAGTATAATCCCAGAGGAACAAGAGATGTTGGCCGACCACGCAGAAGATGGACTCCACTTTTAACTTCGCCGGAACAGGCTGCATAGCCTAAACCGTGTAGTAGAAGAAGAAGAAGAAGAAGGAATGAGATGCACAAAGAAATTAAACATAGGCTCAATTCTGGAAATGCATGCTATTATGCATTGCAGAGACTCTTGATGTCCCAACTCCTTTCCTAAAACGTTAAACTGAAAATATATAAAACTATTATTCTACAAGTTATATTATATGGGTGCGAAACATGGACTCTTACTTTAAGAGAGGAAAGGAGATTACACGTATTTGAGAATAAAGTACATAGGAAAATTTTTGGACCAAAGAGAGATGAACAGACAGGTGAAAGGAGAAGACTACATAACAATGAACTACATGGTCTTTATAGGAAGCCAGATATAATAAGAACAGTTAAGTCTCGTAGACTGCGATGGGCAGGACATGTTGCACGTATGGGGAATGGGAGACTTGCATGAAAGCTTCTTGTAGGAAAGCCAGTGGGAAAACGCCCAGTTGGTAAACCAAGAATGAGGTGGGAGAATAACATTAACTATGATTTGAGGGAAGTAGATTATACAGGGAATGATTGGAAAGCATTAGCTCAGGATAGGGGTGTATGGAGAGCTTATGTCCGTGCGGCCATGAACCTACGGGTTCGATAGTGCCAGTGAGTGAGTAAGTAAGTAAGTAAGTAAGTAAGTGGAAGTAAGTGGAAGTAAGTAAGTAAATGAGCTCAAAGACAAAATTCGTTATTTGAATTGTACGTAAACAATACCCGCCGTGCGCTGCTCTGCTTACCTGGGAACCTGCTTTTCCCAATCTTCTTGGGATTAATGAAAGACAAAATATGGTTATTGTGAGTTTTATGTAAAAGATAAACACATGCTGTCGCGGATTTTTTTTTTTGTAGAGTTTTTTGAGATAGTCTGTTCAATACTGCGTACATCTATTTAGGCGCCTTTGTCATGGTTCAGGCAGCGGGAGCCAAAAAGCTACTTTATTCACGTTTTTTCACTACAAAGGGTGATTTTTAAGGGAGAAGGGTTTGAGCATTAAAACTCTCTTATAGCCTATAACATTTCCGGGAAAAAACAACATTTATAAAAAAAAATCCCATCACAATCGGATGAACGTTATGGCAGTGCACGCTTGCCCGGGAGTCTATCTTGAAAAATGTCTATTGTGAGTTGTCCGTAAAAGATACATATATGCTGTCGTGGACTTTTTATAGAGTTTTTGAGATATTCTATTCTGTGTACATTAATTTTGTGTATTTGTTATGATTTAGTAGGCAGAGTAAGCCATTTAAGCACAAAAAAATATACTTTTATCACGTTTTTCACTACAAAGGGTGGTTTGTAAGGGTATAGGCGTTGAGTATCAGAACTGTCCTATAACCTATGTTCATCCAGGGAATCCCCTAAACATTTCGCAAAAAAACCCATGACAATTAGATTAACGGTATGGCTGCTCATAATACGAACGAACTAACAAACAAACAAATATTCATTTTTATATATTAGATATTACATTTTAAATTATCGGCCTACATGTTCCTAGTCTTTAGTATCGAAGGTCGTGGGCTAAAATAAGCCGAGGGGAACGAACTTGTTATTTTTTATAACATATTCAAGCAACAAGTCCTTCCGGATGAATTTGGGTCCCGAATCTGAAGATTTCGGGTTGGTCATCAGCATAAGCCCATGTTTCCCTTAACAGAGATTTAGGCGCTCTCCGAATTTGAACCATACTAATTTAGTTACACTTGTTTTCGTATAGATATCATTTGAGTGGTCCGTGGTCAGCGTTCCGCCTCCTGACATCTAGGAAACTAAGGTAGTACTAGGACGAGAAAATTCGGGACCCACGGCTTAAAGTCCCTCCCGGAGGACTTGCTCCTTGATTTTTCCATCCTAAAAAATCCATCGACCCCGGCCGGGTTTGAACCCGCGACCTTCGAGACCAGAGGCAAGGAGCATTGCCACTAGTCCACCGTGGCCGACGGGTTGGTAAGAACCTCAAAACTACATTAGAATTTCTGAACAAAATTTAATGAACATCTCCCACACAAAGGGAGTGTCCTTGTTCCACGTGGAGATGCACGGGAATAGGAAGATCATATTTTTAACGAGTCCATTTAACGTGCTAATAAAATCAGGTACTAAAATCAAATCGTAATGGAAAAATTAAAGTATTCAATTTTTTCTCATCTATTCAGAGAACTAAAAAAAAAACTAAATATAAATCTTCTCCGAGAATACCGTTGGCGTTTCTTTGATAGGAATTAAACCGGCTTCCGAAAATTAATTGAGATATATAACTAGTCTGAATTAACATTTTAATTTCTATATCAGGGGCCACCAATTGGCGGACCTGGATCCGGACCCTGGGGCTTTGATTTCCGGACCGGTTAAAAATTGAATTAATACAATTTTTTAAAACCGGTTAAACATCGAATAAAATCAGTTTACTAAATTTCGTGTTATGATAGTATTATTGTTGGCTCGGTTAGCAGTACTGCTTATGGTCGGAGATTTGGTGAAGATGAACGAGATTCCGTTTGAAACCTGGTATCGTGAAAAACACTTAATTTGTGAGATGAGATATTTAAATATCACTCTGATTATATGTTAAATTTATCATAAACTTATTAATAATTATTAGAATTAATAACTACGTACTACTGTGCTGTATCCTTTTAGTATTTACCACGTGTTTTGTTTAATTTGTGTAATTCATACCCATAACATAATTTAAATAATGTCCTTATAATATTAATTACTTAATAAAGATTTGTATGTTTAATCAACTGTGGTTTCGCACCTCGACTGAATTTACTACTTTGAAAATGGACCTCCATGAAATATAATTGGTGACCCCTGTTCTATATCATAAAATGGACAGCAGCTTTTTTCTTGTTCCATATTCAATAAACATAGAAATCTATCTTCTACCAGATGTGAAATGGAACCTTAACTTAACGGCTAATTATTCAAAACGTTAAGCGCATAATAATGGTAATTTATAAAACATATTTAGTGACAACCTTGTAAATCACGAATATGTCTGGCATATCACCAACTAATACGTCATAACATGTGAAATGTTTTCATCTTCCTTTCGTCAGATGACATTTTTATTACGTCAGTAAATTAACCACATCTCAGTATTTTAATATCATTTACAAACCAACTGTATCCTTCCTTGTTATATTCATTAGCTTGTGAAAGTTATAAACAGCATCTCTACTTACAATTTTTAAATTGATGTGAAAGTCAGTATTTTATTGGGATTGTACCCATCATACTTTTTTTGTTTCTTGTCCTATCTAATATTTATAAACTTCGTCTCAGATTTTAAAGATTTTATTTTTATATTAACCAAAAATTCCTAATTTAAAAAAAATAAAAATTCACAATTCCAATAAATGCTAATTATTTTTATTTAATGCATTGATCAAATCCTAACCCATGTTGGGAAAAATGTGGAGAGATGATAACTCAAATCAGTAATAATAATATTAATAATAATAATAATAAATAATATCACTTATTATTATTATCATCATCGTCATTATTATTATATTTAATTTATTATTTTATATTATATCAATAAATATTATTAAATATTTTTAATTTAACAAATGGAGTTGACAATATGAGAAACAACTATTATGATCATGTTAAAAGAATGCCTACAGATAGAATCCCCCAGCTATTATTAAAGTACAAATCAATAGGTCATAGAAGTGTTGGACGGCCATTTACTAGACATTTACTGGATGGGAAGATTCATTAAATTCCACTTGATGTGAAAACTGGTCAAAAGACTTAATATCACGAAGTGGAAGAAGAATGAGATAATGATGATAATAATAATAATAATATAATAATAATAATAATAATAATAATAATAATAATAATAATAATATAATAATAATCACCATCATTATCTTCAAGGTATGGGCCTGTTGGCCCGTTCCGCTCCCCAGCGCACTACATGCTGCAGGTGCAGGTCGTTCTTCCAACGACGTTTTGGTCTTCCTACATTTCTTCGGTCTAGAGGCTTAGGCATATAATGAAGCAGCTGTTTTGATAAACGATTATTTGGCATTCTCTGTATATGTTCAAACCAATTACGTTTATTTCTGTGTATTTTCTCATTTATATTATAGATTTGTAGTTCATCTCTGATATCGTGACTTCTCTTTTGATCTCTTAGAGATACACCTGCAACTGATCTGAGAAATATCATTTCTATTGTCTCAATTTTATTTTTATCAGAGATCGTTGAAGGCCAAGTCTCAGACCCGTATGTTAATATTGGAACGGCTACTGTTTTGTAAAATTTTAATTGAGTTTCCCTTGCTGTCTTATTTCTCAAATGTCTTCTTATTGAACCACAATAATATAATAATAATAATAATATATAATAATAATAATAATAATAATAATAATAATAATAATAATAAAGGTACATTTGGCCTATCAGAGCAGGAAGTCACGTGTCAGTAAAATGAATATGGCAAACATTTCATGCAACTCGGTAGAATTTTCACTTTTCACAGATGTGTTACTAGTAGCCTGATATTCAAAGTGAAAATAAGGCACATGTCATTCTATCAAAGTAAATAATGTAGAGCTACGGGCATTGCGCTGGTTCTAGTCTCCATGGGGTAAGACATTTTTCTCGTGATGTTTCGACCAGTACGAGACCGGTCACCACCCAGCATCGTGAGGCATTTGGGTAGCTACAATACGTAGCGGTTTCAGGTTGAGAAAACCAGCTATAATGGCTGGGGGACTCGTCATGCTGACCACATGTCACCCCTACACTGGCTAGATGATCATCTACCTCTGTGATTGACACATGTGGATGTGAGGCCGGCAGCCGGCTGGTAGGATAAGGGCCTTCTAGGCCTGTCGCGCCATGTAATTTATTTACTTAATTTATTTATTAAGGTGGTAAACGTAAGGTAAAATATAAATGTGAATTGTATTAGAACTAACATGTTCAAGTATTTGGTTTGCTCCTTTACTAAATTCAATCAGTAATTTGCCTCCTTTATGGTTTAGTGGTTCCAGTTGCAGACTGATGAATAATGCAAATTATACGCAAGATACAAACGAGAAGAACAGCCAAACGTTTTCACTCAACGAGCTCCGTAACAAATGATTCGACTTTTAAATTACAAAGGTTTTATAAATTGATAAATTAAATACAAGTAACTACAAATGGCATATGAATACATGAACTTATAACAGGGAATTACAGTCCACGTATCTCATGACGGGAATAGTTTAATAAATCTAATGTTTTATTTAAGATGAGAAATTGAAATTTCAATACTATTCAGTACAGTGTCAATCTTTTATAGGTTGTTCAGGGACGTTTCATCAGTATTCTGATGTAATCCACAGTCTCTGGTGACGTACTGCCATTCCGATCTATACGTAAAAACCCGTGTCCCTATCAATGGCTATGATTCAAAATTTGTTTTCGTTTCATGTTACTGACTATTTAACTCATGCCACAAATGCTAGTCAATGACCAATCACGTTTCGATGAATTTTGTTTTACAACCAATGACAGTCGTGTTTCACCTCGCTCTTTATCGATTTCTCTTTATCAGCTCCTGCTTTTGCGATAAAGAAAGCTCCTCCTTTTTAATGTTCTGAACAGGACAGAACATTATTTTTCTCCAACAAATACATTGAATATAGCAAATAATGAACAGATTCCTTGATTTTACTGATTTGTTTACTAAAAAAATAAATGAAAAACCCGTAATGTTGATTATGATATATGGTTTGATGTGTTTCATTATTTCCACTTGGGTAAATTCTTACAATATTGCGATCTTATTTGGCAATAAATAATATGATCTAGTTGTAGTGAATGAACATAACCTCACATTTCTGATTTGTTTTCAAACATCGTCGTTTACATTAAATACATAAATATTTTAAAATAACTATAGTTAAACAATGATTTGTGAGTAAACAGCTTAATTTTATTCATTAAATAGTCCTAACAAATGCCACTCTCGATTTCCAAATTCGCTCCTCACTTTCGTGAGTCGTGAATTTATCGATAATTTGGAAATCACTCGTGGCATTACTTATGATTATTCTACCAGTTATATTATATGGATGCGAAACATGGACCCTTACTTTAAGTGAGGAAAGGATATTATGTGTATTTGAAAATAAAGTTCTTAGGAAAATCTTTGGACCAAAGAGAGATGAACAGACAGGTGAATAGAGAAGACTGCATAACAATGAACTACATGGTCTTTATATGAATCCAGATATAATGAGAAGAGATAAGTCTCGTACACTGCGATGGGCAGGACATGTGGCACGAATGGGGGAATGAAAGACGTGCATGGAAGCTTCTTGTTGGAAAACCAGAGGGAAAACGCCCAGTTGGTAGACCAAAAAATGAGATGGGAGAATAACATTAACTATGATTTGAGGGAAGTAGATTATACAGGGGATGATTGGAAAACATTAACTCAGGATAGGTATGTACGGAGAGCTTATGTCCACGCGGCCATGAACCTACGAGTTCGATAGTGCCGATGAGTTAGTTACATAATATTACTAGCTCAGTACATATGTTTTTAATATTATGTCGAATTTAAAATATATATATATATATATTTAGTTTCTATAGACGTTACTGTGAAATGTTCTATTAACGAGCAGATAATCCTTTCAGGCCCAACCTGTATTTTTTATTTATTTATTTTTTTTTTTATTTCTAAAACCGCAAGAATGTATTCTGCAGGATCAGTTTTGTATGATTTTCTTAATGCAACCTGGTTTTTCTAACGGCATTTCTGGCATCCTCTCCTGACATTGACGAAATTGTAACCCACTTCTGAGGTGGGGGAGCCTGGAAAGAGGAGTTACATTACCCCGATAACATGATGGGTAATAAATGAATAGAATGAGGTGGGTACGCGGTGCGGATGGCGGGGTAGTGAGAGTTTTCCAGTCTGCCAATACAGGAGTTGTATTATTTCCCTGTAGTTTAAATGAGAGTTTTGGCGCTTGATTTTAGCGAATTGCAGTTAAAATCGGCGGATAATTTGTTGGACATAGCTTCTCTGGAAAAAAAATTCAAGGTAGTTTTCGGCATGCAATGGTTGACAGTTCCCTTATGAGACAAATGTTGGCCATTTACAGGTCAGATTAAATCTGCATGCTAGTAATTTGCTCCTTTAAATAAAAAACTTATCGTATATGGGGCAGAAACTAGGACTGATAAAAGAAAAACTAAACAAATAATAAAAGCAAAAGTAAAGTAAAGTGATTCCACAACAGGCACGGAGGCCCTTGGGGTAGTAGGAGGTTAAGGCTCCCACTTTTTCTAGACAATCGGCACTTTATGTCAGCCGGGTTGTCAGCCCTGCGTGACGGCCGCCTTTACCCCCAGAACAAGCGTCTGGTACTCATTTCTGTTAGAGGTTGAGTCGACCCCAGGGTCATAGTGCCGCAAGAGGGTTTGGGTCAGTTTAAAAATCCTGATCCCAACGGGACTTGAACCCTCGACCCTCCGGCTTGTAGCTCAGTGCCTTAACCACTACGCTACGGCGTGCCCCCAAACAAATAATAAGCATATGTGAAATAAGATCTTACGAACTATTAAGGGAAAACATTATTTGATAAGATACATAATACAAAAATTAGAGACAAAAGTCAAATTCAAGATATAACCAAATGTATTATAGACAGACGAAAATATTGGAAAGATCATATAGAAAGAATGGAAGGCAACATACTTGTAAAGGGAACTAAAGTAGATGGACCAATGGACGAGAGAAGATCAAGATGAAGACCAGTGAAGAGACGGATAGACAGTAGATGCACGTCCAATACGTTTTCCTCCGAGGAGTGATTTAGGAAATAAATAATAGCTTAAAAAAAACTAAAACAACACGCTTTATTAGAAAACCGAACTAAAAAATGAAAAATAATTTTAATTTCCAACACGCTTGGGATAAAATTAATGTGGTCAAATAAAAAATAATCTCCAACACATTTAGAATAAAACTAAAGTTATCTACAAAAAAAAATTACCATCAAAACTTGGGGTGCTTTTTATGGTTTTTACATTTTCTTCTTAGAGACTTTACTTTTACGCGTTTTTTGATATTCTGATGATTCTGGCTAGGATTTTAGAAAACAATTATAAAATTATTGTATTGCCATCGGTCCTTTACACGTATACAAAGTTTCAAGTCGATCCAATGATTTTAAGTGGGTGAAAATCGCGTTGAAAGATTCCGTTACATAAACAGATATAGGTCAAGCTAATATAAAGCGTGTAAAACAGAATGAAAATCCTACAAATAAAGAATAAGAAGAAGAAATAAATACTACGTAAGAAATACCGAACCTGGCCCTGTTGAGTGAAAATCTATTGTATTTCTTTATTCATAGTGGTGGTCACAGTACATGACAAATCACAAAAACTCTTTTAATTTCATTTGTTGATCCATTAAAATTATCGTTAATACAAAGAAAAAAAAAGTAGTAGAGTCCATACATGGGAGGGACATAATAGAGTTAACTATATTTAATGAAGCGTTATTTGAAAGACATGATGTATAACTCCATTAATTGTAACCGACACTTTGTGTACAAAGGCAGACAACAATTTTCGTCATTACTTAATTAACCATTAGACACTTTTTATGGCATATAAATGCATCACAATCAAAGCACACTTGTTAGAATATCCCACGCATCAGTTAATAAGTCTTGTTAATTTTAATTAAAACGGAGATAAGTGAATGTAATGCTAGAGTTTATCGTGTTTAATTAAGATTACAAGAGGCTTATCTTGCGCGGTATGGTTCAATGCTTCATCCCCGGAGGAACTCCTTGGTATTAAGTCAAGCCGAACTCCAAACTAGAACAAAACACTGTCACACATTAACCTATTAACATCAACACTTGTACATATTTGTCAACAGCTGAGGTTTCTTGCTAGCGTCAATGCCTCGTTCGCAGCGAGCCCGTGTTCGAGTCCCTGACGGGACATATTTCCTGGTTAAGTTTTCCTTTCGGGATTTTTCTTCACCTGTTAGACAAATATCGGGAAACTTTAGGCCCAAAACAGTCCTCAAACATCATATGGCCATAATAATCATGAATCTCCATCTTTGCTTGTGAAAGTGCTGCCCCTTGGTATTATGGTGTATTTTAATCGCAATGTAAATTAGTTTCACTAAATATTTATGTACATTTGTATGTGTTATATTTTATATTGTTGTTTATGTACAGATTGTAATCTGGACACGTCCTAAAACATCTATGATGCTCTAATGGATATTAAAATAAATAATAAATAATAATTATTATCATATTGACCATGTTTAATATTAATGTGTGTGAATGGTGATGCTGTGTTGTCTCGGAAGAGGCCTTGGCATTAAGCTCATCACTCATTCGTGGAGACCCTCCATTTCCTTGTGTGGTGAAATAGTGAAAGTCCCTCTCCCGACAGGACCTGTTACTGTAAGGTCCGGCTGGCGTGTGACATGTAAAAAGTACGTATAAATGAGACATTAAACTGCGATAAAGAAGAAGTTGTACATATTGAAAAAAATGACGGACAAACTCGTCACTACTACATAACTAACTCACTGGCTATATCGAACCTGTAGGTTCATGGCCGCGTGGGTATAAGCTCTCCATACATCCCTATCCAGAACTGATATTTCCTAATCATCTCCTGTATAATCTATTTCCCTCAAATCATGGTTATTATTATTTTACCACCTCATTCTTGGTCTAAAAACTGGGCGTTGTTAACGGAGTGGAATAGAATAATTAATAAACATAATTATATTTCAACTGATTAATTAGACTATTTACAGAAGCAAGAGAATTGTATAACTCTGCTTACGTAGTCTACTTGCTTGTTCTGATTCTTCACTCTAAACATTAAACTTTTTTTTTTCAGAATGCACTGTACACATTTGATAAAATATCGTTGGTTTTCATTAATATGTTTCAACTTCATACGTAGATGCATTAATTTTATGTTTTATCCACTAAATTTATCAGTTCATTCATTAACATATCCAAAATTTTGATAAGTAATGTCACGAGTGATTTCTAACTTATCTAGAGAATTTGGAAATCAAGAGTGGCATTTGTTAGGACTATTTAACGAATAAAATTAAGCTGTTTACTCACAAATCATTATTTAAATATAGTTTTTTAAATTGTTTATTTATTTAATGTAGACGGCGATGTTTGAAAACAAATGAGAAGCAATGTTTGAAAACAAATGAGGAAAGGTTGTTACGCTTGTTCATCACTGCAACCAGATCATATTATTTATTGCCAAAGGATCGCAATATTGTAAGAATGCACCCTAGTGGAGATATTTATAACCAACATTATAGGTATTAATTAATTTCTGATGTCCTATGATGTAAATATGTCAATTATATTTTTCTGCAGTGTTATTTCCTGGGAAATAATTCGTTTAAGAAAGTGCAAACAGTGGTTTCTTTCTTTTTTGTGGTATAATCAATTACGTCAAATGTTTTTATATCATCTCCCGCAAGCTATATCAGCTGACATTCGTGCGCTGTATATACAATCTGGTAGCCGTATTTCTTGGAGAGTCAGTAACTGCAAAATAATGCCATGACCTATTCAGAATGTTAAAAAGGAGGAGCATTCTTTAATATGATAAACTTGTTTGATAAATTCGAGGTGAAACACGACTGTGATTGGTTGTATTTAAAAATATCATTGAAATGTAATTTGTCATTGAATCCCATTTGGGGCATGAGTTAAATACTCATAAAAATGTAGCGCAATATTCTTGTAGAGTTTATCAAATTGTTAATTTATAACGTAATACTATGTTTAGAATTTAAAGTATGCTTGTATTGCAAATAATGATAAAATATATATTTTATATGCTCAAGCAAAAAAGTTTTAAAATGCGAATAGCGAGAAATACATTTTCCGCCCACTGAATGAGATTTGATCCTGGATTATCGATGAAGCTAACGAATTTGCCAGTTTATAATGACATGCAACAGCGGATCGGCTTTAAAATGGAAAATATCTGGTTTTCGCAGAAGAAGATCATAAACTCGTTCTCTAGCGTTATAAAACTGCGCTGTTAAATCCTGGCGTAAACGTTAAAATACTTAAAAGAGAGAAAATGATGGAGTAGTTACGAGTGGCGAATTCGAACCATTTTTATGACTTTCCTCAAACCTGTATGAGTAGATAGTAACTGTTTTCGTAGTCATTTAAAAGCGCGTATTAACTGCTAAACCTTAAATTAAATTGTATAATTGTAGTTTGCGGTTGTTCTAGAAATCACTTTGGTTTTATTTGCCGCAGAATTTGATCTTATCTTAAATAAAATTAAATCAAAAATTCATTATATGATGTAATGAAACGTATTAATTAGAAACCAAGTCCAATTAATGGTTTCAGAACCATTACGGTTAACAGTTATCTTTCCAGATATTACACGATATATATGTCGTGTATACAGGGTGTTGCAAAAAAAACGCCGACAACGGAGGAGAGGTGTTATATTGATACATGTTGATCATTTTTAATAAGGTACCAACGTCCGGGAAATGTTGCGTTTTCACACAAACTTCTGAAGAGTTCCATTAGTTGGATTTCAAGACTCAATACTTAACAATATTGCCACAGTCACATCAAGTTTCCAAAATATCCACCTCCCATTTCATTGCAGAGCGTACATCAGCGGTGTAGTGATTGGCGAACACGTTCAAATACATTTGGCTTCATTTGAATTATTTCTGCAGCAGCGTGGATTCGAGCTCTAAGATCCATACGTGACTCTACTGGAGTCTGATAAACAGACTGTTTCATGTCGCACCACACATAGTAGTCGTGAGGGTTAAGATCAGGTGATCTCGGAGGCCATGGGTCTGGTCCCCCTCGACCTGTATACGTGGTTTCTAAATGTCTCCTCAGATTGTTATGAAGTGAACTGGAGCTCCGTCCTGTTGCAGCCACATTCCGTTGCGAAGCCACGTATCACAGATTCCGTATCAGTGAGGTGTTGTCAAGTAATAAGTTTTCAAATGCTTCAAACTAACACTGATATTGAGACATAATTAACTAGCCACAGTGCGAATACGCATCATTTCCGGACATTGATACCTTATTAAAAAAAATAATGAACATATCTCAATATACACCTTACCACCGTTGTCCGTTTTTTTGCAACACCCTGTATATGTATATTAGTACCTTGCAGCAGAGCAACATTAAAATTAATACATATTTGCGAATGCGAAAACAAATAATCACAGAATATGTAAACATTCAGCTATATCAACTAAACTTTCCTGGGTTCAATTTCATAGAGGCTTAAAACAGTCATTTAATATCAGATTCAATGTATATATTGGTTTTCATGATTTCAACTCAATAGTCTACATCCTTCAATTTCATTTATTTTGTAAGCAGAGAAAGAAATCTTGATTTCGTCCACCAAACAATTAAAACAAAAGAATGATCACAATTACGGTAACACATATTTTTTGACAAAATATTCTGGATACTACCCTTTAAGGCAATTCTACATGTGCTTAACAAATATCTGTAACTTCCTGGCTCTATTGAACCCGCAGGTTAATGGCCGCTCGGACATAAGCTCTCCATACGTCTCTGTCCTGTGGAAATGTTTTCTTATCATCCCTGTATAATATACTTCCCTCAAATCATGACTAATATATATCAGAGTTAGCATAAACTGAGGTGTTCATCTTTTTAAGCACTATACGTCAACAATTGGTTCACTGCTGTGGTCTCGGGGTAGCGTCACTGCCTAGTACGCAGCGAGCCGGGTATGATCCCCGGTCGGGACCCAGTTTCCTGAGTGATTTTTTTAGGGGGGGGGAAGGTTTTCCTCATCTGTAAGATAAATGTTAGGAAAATTGAATCCCAAATGGTCCCCGAACATCAAATGGCTATCATAATCATATTCGCCATGTTTATTATGAATGTGTGTGAATGGTGTTTGTGTTGTCTCGGAGGAGGCTATGATATTGAGCTGATCACTCATTCGGGGAGCCATTTCAAATAAGTATTTGTGTAATCCAGTGTTTAAACCCTCTCTCCCGGCAGGTCGTGCCACAGTAAGGATCGGGTGGCCTGTAAAACGTATACCAACCACTGTATAAGGTGAGAGATTAAACTCAGTTATTGCAATGGAACTTAATTTATCAAGAAATTTAATTTGAGATACGAGTCTTTATGTCAGGTAGGAAATAGCCTACATAGAATTTAATTTTCTGTAGACGATAAAGTGGGGCACGCCTTAGCGTAGTGGTTAAGGCACTGCACTACAAGCCGGAAGGTCGAGGGTTCAAGTCCCGGTGTGGTCAGGATTTTTAAACTGACCCAAACCTTCTGGCGGCACTATGACCCTGGGGTCGACTCAGCCTCTAACGAAAATGAGTGCCAGACGCTTGTTCTGGGGGTAAAGGCGGACGTCACGCAGGGCTGACAACCCGGCTGACATCAAGTGCCGATTGTCCAGAAAAAGTGGGAGTCTTAACCTCCTACTACCACAAGAGCCTCCCGAGGCCTATAGTGGGACTACTTTACTTGTAGACGATAAAGTCCTTTTGGCCTATAGTTCATTATTAATCACTGTATTTATAAACAACACAAGAGGTTCTCTTAGTTGTGACGAAATAATGCTGAGAGTTTCAGGATATTTTATTGTGTTCTAAAGGCTATACAAATAACTAATTTGGTGGTAGTGGGAACTAAAATTACTTTTGAGAATGCTGGTGATTGAGAAAAATATCTCCAATTACACTTATACAGAGCATAAGAACTCAATCAATCAACTCCACCGATCCAATTGCGAAAAAACCTTATAATTTTGACATTTTTTGGCCAAAACGTTTCCAAAAATAATGTTATGTCTAATACTGCGTACATATCTGTCGCGCTAATCATATATATTTTTTATGTAATTTATTCTTCAAATAGAGGACAGTGGATATTATCTAGGTGTATATATATTCTGCTTCATATGCACACATTACTATAGGCTTATATCCCTCTTGTTTTAAGATACTTTATGTTGATCAAATCAATCCAGAATACACAATATTACGGCAATATTTTACTTTTATCTGGACTTCAAATTTTCTCAGCGTTTAATAGTAAATGTAATTATTTACATACAATTAATAAAATAATTTACTACATAAAGTTACAGTTCAGTTCAAGTCTTTTCAATATTCTCCTTTCTACACGTCTTTAAATTAAAATCCAAAATTACGAATGACAATACACTTCAAACAATAGCCAGAAAAAAAAACGGACGCCAAATAAAAAAAAATTGATATACCAGACATACCAAGAAAAACAGAAGTAGCACATTTTAGAATGTCTACGGGCCACGATTGTCTGACAAAACACCTTTACAAAATCGATGTTCTGCTTTCACCGAAATGCATTTAATGCAATCACCCAGATGAAGAAATGGACTAAGGTCATCTGAACAACTGTATCGCTGTCAAACATGAAGATTCTAAGACCTCAAAGTATTGGAGAGCAAGACTGCTGGTGACTTCAGTGTTAGATGCAGCACATTAGACAACAACACGTTTTTAAATTAATTAAGGGATATAGTTTTATTATTTTATTAAAAATTAACAAGGTTCTGTATTGTAACATATAAGAAAGTGTACCTCATTTCAGAACACCTCAATTTGTACAGCAAATATATAACATTCGGTGGGCATTACTGTCTCAGAAAACAAACAATAGATTAGAAGAAATGACTTACAGTTCGGATAACTAATGTAATAAGCTATCCCGCGTGTTCCAACCCAACTTAGGCGCACTTAAAATTCATAGTAAACAAAAAATAAGCTCAAATTGTTTTCATATTGGCTCCAATCACTATCTGGCATTAAAGTTAAAGCGAATATAAGCCTAATTAAGAAAAATATGTTACCTGTGGAGATATAAACGTTTCGTTCTGTTCATGGAAATGTGATGTTACCTATTATTCGAAATCTTTTACAGTTTCTCTTGCTAGAACATGGAATTCACTTCCACCCTATGTCAGAGACTGCCAAACTTTACCATCTTTCAGAAATAAATTGAAAATAAAATCACTAACAGAAACAACTCACTAATACTACTTTTTAAGAATTAATAATGCGTTTTTGCATTATTTAATAAAAATAGACTTAGGATTTGTTAATATATTTACCTAATGCCTTGTATAAAAAGCGTAGATTAATTCATTGTAGTTTATTACTTTCTTTGTATTTTTTTTTCTCTTCTTTTTATGCATAGTAGATTCGAGCTGTTATTCCTTTTTTATTCATTGTGTCATTAATTTAATTTTAATTGTATTTAGTTTCATTCTATTATTAGACATTAATTTCATTATTATTCAATATGACAGATAATTAATTGTTCAATGACTATTATTGTAACTTTTTTTTGTATTCATATGTAACATGTTTGTCCTGTTTAATATGACTATTATTGTAATTTTTTTGTATTCATGTGTAACATATGTTTGTCCTGTTTTATATGACTATTATTGTATTTTTTTTTGTATTCATATGTAACATATGCTTGTTCTGGTGAGTGGAAGAGAAGGCCACATGGCCTTAACTCCACCAGGCTAAATAAATCTATTCTAAATTCCAAATGTTAGCCAAGGCGTAAATTTATTTAATCTGTTCGTAGGATATATGCTACTTTAATCTTAAGCGTACTTTGATATATGAAACTTCAATTTACTGTAGATCGCCGTAGGAACTAAAGGCTGCCTTCTCACCTTTGTTTTCTACTGGCCTTTTTCTCCCTGGAGTAAACGTCCAAGATGCTACTGTTTCACATAATACTTGGAAAGGGCAGTGTATTATTCTTTTCCTCGCCTTTAAGCGATTCTGACTGGCGTGAAGAGACCAGTGTAACCATTTAAACTGAAGCTTATCCACTTCAATGATACGCTTACAATATGCCACGTTCACTAAAAGCAGAAGTTCAGGTGGTACATATTTTTTATTAAAATGCTTTTATTTCAAATGCTTCTGCATGTATATATTGCAAACTCTTTCTTCCTAATGAAAGCCACATTTGAAATGGGAAGGATATGTCTGTCGGTCGCGGTGGCCTATTGGTTATGTTTCTTGTCTGTAGTCCCGAGGGTTGTGGGTTCAACCCCGGCCGGGGCCGATGGATTTTAGGAAAGAAAAATCCAAGGAACATGTCCTCTGGGAGGGACTATAAGCCGTGGGGTCCGACTCTGAAGATTTTCAGGTTCGTAAAAGAACCTTAAGCTTGAAAGAAGGTCTTTAAGGAACATTTACCGACCTTCATCGTGCAAGTAATATGTTAGTTGCCTAACTAGATGCCTGATTGAGTCTTTAAATTGACCACATGTCATTCGTGATATATATGTACCTTCCGGTAATTAAATTAGATTTGTCTCGAAACTCCTAACATAGGGAAAATTATGGCTAGACTCAAAGATACGTAAAGCCAGTAAGTGAGTGAGTGAGTGAGTGAGTGAGTGAGTGAGTGAGTGAGTGAGTGAGTGAGTGAGTGAGTGAGTGAGTGAGTGAGTGAGTGAGTGAGTGAGTGAGTGAGTAAGTAAGTAAGTAAGTAAGTAAAGACATGTATCTTGAAGATAACGAGATTAAATCTTGGAGTTAAGATAATACCAGATATAATATTAACGCATACATGCATAACTTATAGACGTATATGTCTATGTTATCATCATCTTCATAGTACATTCACGAATTTAGGCCATTTGTTGACCTGTTTCGGCCTCAAGAGAAACACCATCCAAAAGTCTTTTGAGTGGACATCATGGTCTTCTTTTTCCTGCACGTTAATATCTTAACACTTGTTTGGGTATCCTGTGATCTTCTATTCGATGAACATGTTGCATCCATCTTGATTTATAATCAGACATTTTGTTTTCTAAAGGTTCCATGTTTAATTCTTATAAGACGTCTTTTTTTTGTGATCTAGTAGTGTGTATCCTGCAGTCCTCCGAAGGTATCTCATTTCAGCAGATCTATGACTCTGTATATCCTTCTGTTTCAATGTCCATACTTCGCTACCGTACAAAAGAGTTGGACGAGCCAGTGTTTTATACACTTTTATTCTTGAATGTTTCTGGATTAACTGTAACTTGAAGATATAATTTATTAACCCTAAAAACCTTAAACATTTAGATATCTTTGCATTTAAATCCTTTTCTTCTTCATATGAGATATTGCATCCTAGATATGTAAAATTATTCACCTTCTCCAAAATGTTATTGTCAAGTACAATTTTACTTCTGACAGGATCTACACCTTGAAATGCCATAATTTTTGCCTATATTTGTATAATCTGCATATTTTAAATGATATTTTACTATCACCTACATATGCCTAATCATCTATATTTTTCTGACTGGTTGGTGATCTATGGGGGCACACCGCAGCGTAGTGGTTAAAGCACTACGCTACAAGCCGGAATGTCGAGGGTTCGAGTCCCGGTGGGGTCAGGATTTTTAAACTGACCCAAACCTTCTCGCAGCACTACGACTCTGGGTTCGACTCAGCCTCAAACGAAAGAGAGTACCAGACGCTTGTTCTGGGGGGCCGTCACACAAGGCTCACAATCCAGCAAAAATCATGTGCCGATTGTCCAGATAAAGTGGGAACCTTAACCTCCTACTACCCCAAAGGCCTCTTGAGGCCTGTAGTGTGATCACTTTACCTTTACCTCTTACTGGTGATCTGTATGGCTGTGTTCCGTCAAACAGGGACGTAGAATAGTGAGTTCGGTCCGGTTAAGGTCACTGAAATTTTCGAGTGGGGAAGCAAAGTGCTGTCGGTCAGTTTCGCAGTGATGCCTGACACGTTAAAAAAAGTCTGGGACATTAACAAATTATCATAAGTAATGCCAAGTGAGGAGTAAATTTATGTAGAGAATTAGGAAATCAAGAGTGGCATTTGTTAGGACTATTTAACGAATAAAATTAAGTTCTTTACTAAAATATAATTATTTGAAATATAGTTACCGGTTTTTAAAATATTTATATAGTTAATTAAAACGGCGATGTTTGAAAACAAATTGGATCATATTATTTATTGCCAAATAGGATCGAAATATTGTAAGAATGCACTCTAATGGAGAAATAATTAAACACATCAAACTATTATAATCAACATTATAGGTTAATCATTTATATTTTGAATAAACAACTCAGTAAAATCACTGAATCTATCCATTATTTGCTATATTCAATGTATTTGTTAGAGAAAAATAATGGTCTAACCTGTTCAGAATATTTAAAAAAGCAGGAGCTTTCTTTATCACAAAAGCAGAAGCTGATAAAGAGAAACCGATAAATAGCGAGGTGAAACACAACTGTCATTGGTGTAAAACAGAATTCATTGAAACGTGATTGGTCATTGACTACCATTTGCGACATGAGTTAAATAGTCTTAAAATGTCAAAGTTGTAAAAACATGTGACATTATATACATGAAGTCCACCGCTGTGGTTTCGAGGTAGCGTGCTGCCTTGTCACGCAGTGGGCCCGGGTTCGATCCCGGTCGGGGAAGGCTCCTGGGTGAGGTTTTTTTCGGGGTTTTTCCTCACCTGTAAGACAAATGTCAGGAAGCGTATGGCGCAACGGTCCACGAAAATCATCCGACCATCATCATCATCTTTATCATTATCATCCTTCACCGGTGTGGAAAGTAACGGGAAGCCACCACACCTATAATTCCCTAGTAAAGCTGTAAAGCATAGCATGAGAATGATATGAATGCAGTGAAAGACCTGCCCTCGGGCAGAATTACTATAGATGGATATAAATGAAACCAAAAAAAAATTGTAAATTTTCCTTCTCCACTTACGACTTTTCTTTCGTATCTCGGTATGATGTGTCTCCTGTCTTTCATTTTCCTATTTAAATTTTCTTATGTTACATTATACTTCTTTTGTTTTGTTTTGAATGTTCTTACAATTGTTTTCTTCATAGCGTGTTTTTTTTACAATGAAAAATATACTCGTCACCTAACATTTAAAAGAAAAACTTAGTTTTTGTCAAAGAAAGGATAGGGGTTTCTTGTTTCACACGTAAATAAACCTCATTTGAGAGTTTTTAAACAAATAATATAGCTTTTTTGCAATAATAAATTATATTTCAATAATAAATCTTGAATCTGTATTGTAGCTGTGTATATATTAATATTATTTCAGTATATCTGGAGTGTCAACTTACAGAGAACAGAGTGTCGGGTCAGTTTACTGAATGAAAATACTTGAGACAAGAGAATGGATTTGGAGTTGTACTATAAAATATGCTTCCTTTTCTTTTTATGTTCTTTTTCTTTTCCAACACGAGAATCTTACTTCTGTCTACAAGCAGTCTCTTTGTTACACTTGAATCTAAACAAACAAGCCAATTTCCTCAACACTCGAGTCTTCAACATGTGGACTACAAGAATGTTTGATATCTACGATCTAATACAAATGAGCTGCCACATCTTACTTAAATGAAATGCCATATTTAAAAATAATTAATATACAGAATAAAAGTGGTGCAAGTGGAGAAAATTTAAGTAATGGAAAAATGAACCGGTAGATATTATTTAAATTGGTCTCAGATTATGCAACAATATGCAAATAAGTAACGTAGGTTATCCATGATTTGTTTTTACTGCAGTAATACACTTTAAATAAGCTGGCATGAAATATTTAGTTCCTCGAATTTAAAAAATAAATTTAATTCGACTTGCTTAGGAATTTAATTAGTTCCATGTGCAATTTTCTTGGAAAAAATTAGTTTTGTATCGAAGTTTATTTGTGCATTTCTATGTTGACCTTGCACAAAAATGTCAGAAAATGTGAAGAAATGAGGAGAGTGATTATAGTAATGGCTAATAACACAACCCGACGGAAGACCCTTATTGATGCCCTGTGTTCCAACCAGGAATAATGGGAATTGAGCTGTCATATTAAACTAATGCTGAGTATTGTCTTATTTCCTCAAAGTACAAAAGGAGTTCTGACATGGAAAACACGTGTTTTTGATTAAATGCATAAAACGCTTTCATTTCTCCCTGCGTAATACTAACAGTTGTTTATTTTTATATTTTGTTTAATTTAATGCTAAAACTGAACATCGGATAGAAAAATACCATAGAAAAAATTGTTCCTTTTCACGCCTCGTATTAAGGACCTATTATATGAAAATCATTATGAAGTTACAACAAAAATACGAGAAAATCATTATGATGTTTACAGAATACATTCCTCGGTTTATTATAATAACATATACTAAGTTTCGTTGTGAAACATAAAAAATTACGATCGCGAGAACTTTTTTTTTTTTTAATTTTCGTTTCATATTAACTCCAACATGCAATCATCTGATTTTTCTGGTTAACTAACTCAACCTTACGTCCTTTTTACGGGGGGACCTACACCTTTGAGGAACAAAAAATTATTTTTTAATTTTTTTTCATGTAGATTGAAACTTCTTCTTTAAATTAGTGAACGATTTTCAATGATATCTCTATTACTTTTCGAGTTATGTTTAAAAATGTTCAATGCTGTCACTCGAGTGAGCCTTTAATTTTAGAAGGTACCTATATATTCCGTAAGTTTGTCGCTTGTTTTCGGTAACTTAATTTTTTCAATACGGTTTCCTTGATAACTCCCAAAGTTTTCAAGATATTGAGAAGAAATTTTGCATGTATATGTTGTTTACAGAGATGAACAAAATATACTACAATTAGTAATGCACCTATTATATTTTACTTTTAAAAATATATTTTAATGCAAACTTTCAGAAAATTGAGTATACATCAATTTAAAATGAAAAATAAAATATTTACACTCTATATAATTAAGTAATTCTAGTATATTTTGTAGCTACAACATTAATGAGTAAAATAAGGTAAAACAAGAATCATTAAAATATATTGACATTTAGGAAAACTAGCAGGCAAAGGGCAAGACAATGTCAAATTTTCAGCTGATTTTTGAATATCTAATTAATCATAACGACTGAAGTTAGATTGTACTTCCGGTTGAGGGTCTTTCCACTTTTCAGCGGTTGCCCTTTTACCAGCCGGCTGCTGGCCCTTCACATCCACATGTGTCAATCACAGAGGTAGATGATCAACAGCCAGTGTAGGGGTGACATGTGGTTAGCATGTCGAGTCCCCCAGCCGTTATAGTTGGTTCCTCAACCTGGAGCCGCTACTTATTGTAGCTACCCAATTGCCTCACGATGCTGGGTGGGCACCGGCTCCATACTGGCCGAAATACCATGAGAAAATTTCTTTCCCCATGGAGACTCGAACCAGCGCAAGTCCCGTAGCTCTGCGCCAAGGCTTCCTACCTTAACCGTTCGGCTACGGCGCGGGATTGTACTTAAGTATACAAATGTGCTCACATTGTAATATAGATGTCACATACCAAATTTCATTCCTGTAACTAGTATTGTTGCTGAGAAAAAAAACATTTTTAAAGGCTAAAGGTGTAGGTACCCCTCTTAATCAATTGCAGTATGCCAAGTTTGGTTTCGATGAAACAAAAATTGCGTCCGCTAGAGCGTTAAGAGAGCCTATACGAATTTTGCCATGGTCATTTTCTGTGTGTACTAGAGAGGATATCGGCCGCGGTGGACTAGTGGTTATCCTCCTTGCCTCTGGTCCCGAAGGTCGCGGGTTCAAACCCGGCCGTGGTCGATGGATTTTTTAGGACAGAAATATCCAAGGAGCAAGTTCTCCGGGAGGGACTTTAAGCCGTGGGTCCCGAGTCTGCAGATTTTCAGGCTCGTAAAAATCGTTAAGCCTGAATGAAAAGGCCTCTAAGCAAAATTTACCGAATTTTCCTTGGTTTCCTAGATGTCAGTATGAGGCGGAACACGGACCACTCAAAATGACATCTATACGAAAACAAGTTTAACTAAATTAGTATGGTTCAAATCCTTCCCTGTAGGGGGATAGCGCCTAAATCTCTGTAAAGGGAAAACATGGGCTATCAAGAAGACTAGAGAGGATTGGTGAATATCTGTAAAACGTTTTTAAAAATCTCTCCATGAGAACTACCTCTGTTACTTAATTCCTTGGGAATTCACTAAAACGCTAATATATTATATTCTACTAAATTAAAAAAATGTATAGGCCTCTACAGTCCCATCTTGGATCAAACAATGATATAATCTCCATGGCGCGACAGGTCTAGAAGACCCTTGGCCTACCAAGCCGCCTTCAAGCCTCACATCCACATGTGTTCATCAAAGAGATAGACGATCATCCATCAGTGTAGTGGTGACACGTGGTCAGCATTTCGGGTCCCCCAATCGTTAGAGTTGTTTATCTCAACCTGGAGCCGCTATATACTGTAGCTGCCCATATGCCTCACGATGCTGTGTGCGCACCATTCCCATAGTGGCAGAAATTCCACGAGAAAAATTCTTCTCGCATGGAGACTGAAACCAGCGCAAGATCCGTAGCTCTGCTCCAAGGCATCTTACATTAACCACTCGGCTACGGCGCGGGACATCTAACATTGATATAGGCCTACATCATCATCATCATTAGGGCTTTATGTTGCAAATCTAAACTTTTAGTACATAAAAATCCTAGCCCTAATCACACTCGTGAACATGATTTTTGTGTCATGAGTACCAATAGTTGTACTTAATGCAGTTTTTTTTATCGTCTTTTCAAATATGTATTCGGAATTTCTCCATCACCCACAGTTTTTTTATTTCAATTTCAATTAACGCATTTAAATAATTATGTTTTATGCTAACTAAATTGGTAAGGTTCAAATTCTTCCCTGTAGGGGGAGAGCGCCTGAATCTCTGTAAAGCGAAAGCATGGGCTTATATTATATATGTTTAATACACTTTTTTTCGTCCATTTGTCCATTGTAAAATAAAACCAAATGAGCTATCTCAGGAGATTACAGCTATGGAAAAGAGGTATCAGGGCAAATGGAATCCTAACAATAATAATAATAATAATAATAATAATAATAATAATAATAATAATAATAATAATAATAATAATAATAATAATAATAGCTTTATTTTACCTGGCAGAGTTAAGGCCTTAAGGCCTTGTCTACCACTCAACCAGGTTTAAAAAAATACAAACAAAAAAATAGTCTTAAATCTAAATTACAATATATATATAAACGATTACAAGTTATGAATACAATACAATTAATATTTATAATGTATTTTGATTTACTCTAAATTTAACGAATTAAATATATAATATGTACAATATATATAAAAAAGAGGAAAAGATTAATGACATAGTATAAAATTAAATAAATAGAGACAAATTAATTATTAGACAACAGGTAACTGTATAAGCGTGACTTAAAGGTACCAAGTGTGCGGCAACCCCTGATATCTTGCTGGCCGATTATTGTTGGACCATCAAGAGGGATGCTCCACAGGCGAAATATAGCAGAAAATCGTCATTTCTTACTTTCTAGGCGAGTCCGAATGTTCGAATAATGTGTAGTTACGAATGTAGAAATTATTAAAGTGTTTGAAATGACTATTTAACTCATGCCCCAAATGGGAGTCAATGACCAATCACGTTTCAATGATTTCTGTTTTACAACCAATCAGAGTCGTGTTTCACCAAATATTTATCAGTGTTATAATTACCATATTAAAGAAAGCTCCTCCTTACAATAATGCGTTCCTTTGGCAATAAATAGTATGATCTGGTTGCAGTGATAAACAAAAGAAGCAGTAAAAGCGTATCTATCGCTTCTCATTTGTTTTCAAACATAGCCGTTTACATTAAATATATAAATATTTTAAAATAACTACAGTTAAATAATGATTTGTGAGTAATCAGCTTAATTTTATTCGTTAAATAGTCCTAACAAATGCCACTCTTTATTTCCAAATTCTCTAGATAAATTCACTCCTCACTTCGTGAGTCGTGAATTTATCGATAATTTGAAAATCACTCGTGGCATTACTTATGATAAATTCCTGTCTCTCGGAAACCTTGCGTGGTGGAGAAAAACCGATATCCTATTTGAATTCAGGAGAAAATATAATATCAGAATCACATATTTTTTCTTTCTGAGATAAAAAAAAAGGTTTATTTTTTGTTGCTCAGTGTTATCATACATCATTCATGAATTTGGGCCAATGTTGACCTGTTTCAGTCTCGACTAGGCAGGGCTTAAAATTCATTTTTGTGGACGTCCTGGTCGTCGTCTTCGTGGGCGATACCGAAGAACTGCATTAGGAATCCTAGTAGGTGACATTCGGGATACATGTTGCAGCCATCTGTCTCTTTAGGTGGATATCTTTTCTTCTAAATGTTGCATGTGGAGTTTCTTTGAAACATATTCATTCCTCTGATGGTCAAGTAGAGTATATCCAGCAGTTGGGCACGTGAATCTCATTTCTGCAGCTCTTAATATAGTGATGTCTCTTTTTTATTTCTGTAAGCTTATGATTTCAATAAGATTATAATAAAAAAATAAACTATATTTTCCTGTAAGCAAAAGTTATGTTTTTATACAAAATTGTCCATTCTTTAAGTGGGTACAAGTTAGTTTTAGATAATGTTGTTTAAAACGTATTTCACAGGTGCCTGTCTCTCCTCCTGACCCATAACATTTATGTACGCAACAAGGGAAGTAAGTAGTACATTACTATATAGACATTAAGTTCGAGACTGGTAATGTAGGCCTACTTACTTCCCGAATTGCATATATATAATTTTGTTCATTATTATGCTAATAATTATTTTTAATGTTTATATTTCGAGTGAATTTATATCTTGGTTTGAAGAGTTCTATTGTTAAATAACAAGGGAATGTTGAAAAAACAATTGCAATTGTTTATTGTCTGAATTAGTGGCAGACATTTCAAATAACAGTTTCAGACTGCATATTAATTACAAATCATCATCATCATCTGTATTCATGGATTAGGTCTGTTGACCCCTTCCGACTTCAGCCCATCTCTTTCTAGGTCTGCCCACATCTCGGGTGTCTTTAGGTTTGTATTTTGTTATTTGTTTTGGATATCTATCTTCATTCATTCTGTCTATGTGTTGCTTCCATTTTTGTCTATATGTATCTATTTTATCAGTTATTGCAAATATTTCAAGTTCCTGTCTTATTTCTGTGTTCTTGATTCTGTCTTCCTTAGTGCACCCTTTAACAGATCTCAAAAATTTCATTTCTGCCGCCGTTATCCTACTTAGATCTTGTTTTTTATGTATCCAGGCTTCTGAACCATAGAGCAGTACCGGTACTGCCAACATTTTATAAAATTTCAATTACAGATGTAATTATAATTGTGATGAAGAGGAAGCGGCAAATGCTGCGGGTTATTTTCTATTACCAGTAAAGTCGAAAAATATATATTAAAAAGTATACAGAATATTTAAGGACGGCTGTAAATTAAAAAAAAAACTGTAGTACATAAAGTAGGGGAAACATATTGAAATAAATAAAAAATACTAATGAAAATCAAACAATTTTGTGGCTAAAGTTAATAATTGTAACAACTGTTCAATCTCCATAAATTTGAATTACCAAAATGAGAAATAAGTGTAATACAATAAAATTGTATTGTATTATTTAATAACATTTTAAGTAGGTAACATTTTTACATTATTATTGAAGTCAGTTACTTTTCTTCCCTAGGGAAGTAAGTTGAGCTATTACATGTCGTTGTCGATGGATACCAAGGTATCTCTGGTAAATTCAACATCATCACCACCACCATCAACAACATCAAGGGTTAGGTCCTCATGCCCGTTCAAGAGATTTGGTCTCTCCATCTAGCAAATGGTCTTCCTTGACTTCTATATCCTGTAGGTCTGTAGTTTAAAATCATTTTAGGAGGTATATCATCTGGTATTCTTAATAAATGTTCGTACCAATTTTGTCTGTTGTCAATTTTATCCGTCAATTTCACACATCCAATACATCTTCCTCCGAGGAGTGATTTTGAAAATAAATCCTACAACTATGATTAAGAAGAATAATTTAAAACTATTTAATTCATCTCTTATCTCTGAACTTCATTCCTGGTCCATAAGAGTGTAGCCCGCCGTTGGTCTCAAATATCTCATCACCGCTGCCTCTATGTTTCTCCTATCTTTATGAGTCAAAGTCCAATTTTCACTGCCATACATAACAGTAGGAACGGCACGACTTTACAAAATTTCAGTTGAGTATCTTGAGTTGTTTTATTCTTTAGAGTTCTTCTTATTGTTCCACAAATTCTTTGAAACTGCGGTATTTTTATATTTATTATTACCTAGTGAAGCTGCAAAGCATAGCATGAAAATGCTATGATCGCAGTGAAAGACCTACCCTCGGGCAGAATTACTATGAATGGATGGATGGATGGATCTTCTTTTTGGCAGTATGATACATTAAACCCCAGATAATTGTAAATTCCACTTACTTCCCTAAAAAGGAACGATAATTAGGCCATTATTAGCATAGGAGTGAACAAATTAAGTAATTTGATGCGATATCTTGTAATTCTATGAACGTGAATAAAACATTAATTTGTGAAACACACATTTCTAAGGCGGGGAGCATGGACCCCTCACGTCTTGATGGATCACCTTAATACTCAGTACACTCTTATGGAACTAATATAACCTTAACTCGCAGTTAAAAAGAGAAGAGCTGGAAGTACGTGCGGAAATCACAAGGAAAATTTTAACATGAGGCAGTAGTTTTCCAGCCTCAGCGGGAGAGATTACAATCTGTACAATATCAGGGAAGATGGGGGAATTGAATGACCTTCCTGGACACGGACTGAATAGAAATTTTCTTCTAATATTTTCGTTGCCATGGTAACGGGTTTTATTAAGAACTTTAAAACGTAAAAGAATACAATATAGAACTCTGTTGATCTCATTAAGGTTAGAGTAAGATAGTAAAGCACAGTTACTGTTATTTACTATCACTTTAACTATTAATTACCATAAGACAGTTACAATATGCTTCACATTGAGTTTCAGCGGCAGCCCTATACATTTTCGAAGGGATCTAATTTATATTTTTCTCTCTTTTTGATTCAAGAATCTCGCGCGTCCATTTACCATAAAATGTTATTAGTATTGACATTTATAGTTCATGTAGGACCTATTAATATTATTCTTCTTCTTTTATTATTATTATTACTATTCATACTTTTGTTATATTATTATTATTATTATTATTATTATTACTATTGTTATATTATTATTATTATTACTATTATTATTATTATTATTATTACTATTATTATTACTATTATTATTATTATTATTATTATTATTATTATTATTATTATTATTATTATTATTACGCCCACCACTGTGGTCTCGAGGTGGCGTGCTGCCTTGTCACGCAGCGGGCCCGGGTTCGATTCCCGGTCGGGGCAGGCTCCTGGGTGAGGTTTTTCCGGGTTTTTCCTCACCTGTAAGACAAATGCCAGGAAGCTTCGGGCCCAACGGTCCCCGAAACTCATCCGGCCATCATCATCATCAACATCATCCTTCACCGGTGTGGAAAGCAACGGGAAGCTACCACACCTATAATTCTCAAGTAAAGCTGCAAAGCAAAGCATGAAGATGCTATGATTGCAGTGAAAGACCTGCCCTCGGACAGAATTACTGTGGATGATTATGATGATGATTATTATTATTGTTATTGTCGTTAATTCGTCCACCGCTGTATTCCCCGGACACCGTCGTTGCCTCGGACGCAACCGACCCGAGTTTGATGTTCGGCAAGATCAAATTTCCTGGATAAGATTTATTTTGGGCTATTTCCTCATCTGTAAGACAAATGTCTGAAAACTTTAAGATCCGAATAATTTCGAAAAAGATTTGACCATCATAATGACTATCATATTCTCCTTGTTTAATATATATGAGTGAATAGTGTCATGTTTTAAATGTTCGTGTTATCTCGTAGGTGACTAACATTGATCCGTGAAAGGTCTTCACGTCCAAGTGTGGTAAAAAACAAGTAGGCTATTTATGCGATTCCAAGTTTAAAAATCTTCTCATGAGAAGCCGTTTACCTTTAGGACCCGTGAGACATGGGACATGTGAAAAGTACATAAAATTGAATATTTAAGGAAAATATTTCTGTTCTATAGTGTTCTGCTCTAGGGCAAGTCTTTCACTGCAACCAAAACATTCTCATGCTATGCTTTGCAACTTTACTGGGGAATGATAGGTGTGGTAGCTTCTCGTTGCTCTCCACATTGGTGAAATGATAAGGATAATGATGATGAAGGCCGATGATTTTCGGGGACCGTTGGGTCCTAGGCTTCTTGACATTTGTCTTACAGGTGAGGAGAAACGCCGAAAAAACCTCACCCAGAAGCCTGTCCCGACCGGGAATCGAACCCGGACCCGCTGCATGAGCAGGCAGCAGGCTACCTGGAGATCACAGCTAATTATTGTTAATTGTGTACCCTATTGTTGCACATCCACATTTTAATTGCGATAGAAGACACATATGCCTTTACTGTTTCATATTGATTTGTATTGTATTTTTTGTGTGCCTATTTTTCACTACTGAAATATACACAACTATATACTTAAACTGAATTAAGTAAAATATGAATTATTTTAAATAAATAAATAAAAATAAATAATAGCTTTATTTTATCTGGCAGAGTTAAGGCCTTAAGGCCTTTTCTGCCACTCAACCAGGTTTTAGAAAGTACAAAAAATAGTATTACGTCTAAATTACAATAAACATAAACGATTGCATGTAATATATACAACACAATTATTATTTGATTTACTCTAGATTTAACGATTTAAATACAATATGTACAAGATATATAAAAAAGAGAACAAATAATTAATGGCGTATTACACATTTATTTAAATAGAGAAAAAATAATTATTAGGCAACAGGTAACTGTATAAGCGTGACTTAAAAGTGCCAAGTGCAACCCCTGATATCTTGAGGAAGGAAATTCAAGGAGTGGGCAGAGGCTACCGTGAAGGAAGTAGAATAAGAGGAAGTGCTATGAAGAGGGGTTGTTAGCAGACTGTTATCTTGTGCCCTAGTGTCAATATTGTGGTAAGAAGATCCCTTCTCAAATCTGGACGCCAGGTAACTAAGAGTGTAGGAATCCAGAAGCTTGAAAAGTAGTGAAAGAGAGTGCAATTTAAGTCTCTCGTAAGACGGAGCCAAGACGGATAATTGAAGTGTTCGGATATATGGTCATAACTGCGGATATTGAAAATGAATCGAATGCAAGCATTATGAACACGCTGCAGTCTCTGTGACAAGTCATAGTCATAGTTTAGATCATTATATATATATATATATACACGTCCACCGCTGTGGTCTCGAGGTAGCGTGCTGCCTTGTCACGCAGCGGGCCCGGGTTCGATCCCCGGGCGGGGCAGTTTTTTCTGGGTGAGGTTTTTATCGGGGTTTCTCCTCACCTGTAAGACAAATGTCAGAAAAACTTTAAGGCCCAAACGGTCCCCGAAATCATATGGCCATCATCATCAACACCATTATCATCATCATCCTTCACAGGTGTGGAAAGCAACGGGAAGCTACCACACATACACAATTCCCTAGTAAAGCTGCAAACATAGCATGAAAATGCTATGATTGCCGTGAAGGACCTGCCTTCGGGCAGAATTACTATGGATGGATATATATACACTAGCTACTACCCGGCGTGCGCTGCTACGCCTAAATAAATGAAAATTAATGTGTTTTTATGTTCAGTTGAATAATTAAAGTAAAGTCATCCCACTACAGGCCTCGGGAGGCCCTTGGGATAGAAGGAGGTTAAGGCCCCCCACTTTTTCTAGACAGTCGGCACTAAAAGGAAAAATAATTATAAATTTATATTTTTTACATACTCCGTGCTGATTACCCGGCGTTGCCCGGGAATCTACTTTTCGCGATCTTCTTGGCATAGATGAGCTGAATTACGAAAATTAATGTTTTATGTTTAGTTACATAAATAAGGGGAACATTTTATATCGTAATTATTTTAGATACCCCGTGCTGTTTACCCGGCGTTTTCCGGGAATCTACTCATCCCGATCTTCTTAGCATAAATAAGCTGAAAGACAAAAATTAATGCATTTCTTATGATTAGTTGAATAAGTAAAATGAGAAATAATTTTAAATGTATATCGTAATTATTTTAAGATTCCCCGTGTTGATTACCCGGTGCTGCCCGAGAATCTACTTATCTCGGTCTTCTTGACATAAATGAGATAAAAGACAAAATTCGTTATTGTGAATTATCCGTAAAATATTACCCGCTATGTGCTGCTATGCTTGCACAGGAATCTACGTACTTCTCTCGATCTTCTTGGCATCAATGAAAGACAAAAATGGATATTGTGAATTATCCGTAAGAGATAAACATATGCTGTTGCGTACTTTTTTATAGAGCGTTTCGAGATACCGGTATTCAATTCTGTGTACATTAATTGTTTGTATTTGTTATGGTTTAGGTAGCGTAAGACATTTAAGCGTCCAAAGAGCTACTTTTGAACGTTTTTCCCTAAAAAGGGCGATGTTTAAGGGTGTAGGAATTGAGTATCACAACTCTCTTATAGCCTATGTTCATCCCGGGAATCTCCTGAATATTTTGCAAAAAGCCCCATCACAATCGGATCAACGGTATGGCCGCGCATAAAGTACGAACGAACAAACAAACAAACATTCACTTTATATATTAGATAACGTCATAATAATCGAAGTGTGGCAACACAAGATTCATCCATACTTATATGATTTATTTCAATATATTTGCACAATTATCTAATCCTGAGTTGAGGGTTTGAAACGAGATTTAGTTTTCTAAGTTACAGGAGATCGACTAAATTGTGATATGAAATATCTATGAATTGGATAGGAGGATGAAGATGCGGTAAAACTTAGTCGTGGAAAACAATTTTCCAATACCGAACCATCGACTTTGAAGATAAGGCCCTGAGTGATCCAGAAGCTATTAGTGAGAGAGGGTGGGGCTGTTTATTGATCCTCTTCCCCACCCCAGTCAGAATAACATGATAAATTAGGGTTGAGAATTATCGGACCAAGAAATCATGAACATTTGCCAGTAGCGTTACACAATGTCAAGTCTTCAAGGTGACCTAGCTGATATCAACAGTCCTCAAGATATAAACGAGATTGTCATTTAGATAACTTATGGCATCTTTACGTGGGCTTGCCCAATTTTTCCTAAATTATCTCCTCTTTTTTTTTTGTTATGCGGAATAAACATCGCCTAATTCTGGCTCTAGGCAAAGGTAGTTAGCAGGGGATTAACGTCTGTCTGCACCTGGGAATCTTGTCTGAATGTTCATCGAATCATTTTTTAAATCGTGTATTTATAACTTTATATAAAAATCGGGGGGCTTCGTGGCGCAAGCGGTTCGACGCTCGGATTTCGTGATGGAAATCAGACATGTGGGTTTCATGGTGGTCGAAACTGAGTTTGGGCAGGTTTTCCTCTTCCATAAATTTCATTCCACAATTCCTCCATATTGTTTCATCCACTTCGTTCCGTTTATCCGCTCCTGTGACTGTGAATCAGACATGGTAGGCCGGCATCCTCATCGTTCACAGACCTCTGTAAATATAAGGGCTTCATCTTATCACATCCCTCGACCGACCTATGTTTGAGAGGAGTTCAGGATATTATTATTTAATCAAAATAATTTATTTATTTGATTTAAATCAACTTTTATCTTTAATTCTTTAGCATTAAATTAAAAGCAATTACCACAGATGACTCTGTAATCCTTATATTTTAAGAATCTTTTTAAATAAATTACGGTACCAATTTTCTTTATGTTGCTTATTTATCAAGTTTTTTTTTCAAATGCCCCAGGTTTGTCTTTCGACATTCCTGGTTTTCTCCTGGCATACTTGTAACCCACTTCTGAGGTTGGGGCGCCTGGAAGGCGGGGGTTTATCAAGTTTACGTATTGGAATGAAGATCTGTCGATAGTAAATAAATATCAAATATAATTAACGGAATGTGGTCTGATGAATATGGCCAGAATTTGTTTATTTCTAATCAACTAATACTATGGCGAGAAGGCCTGGAAGGCCCTCGGCCCACCAACTGAATGTTATAAATCAAACTAACTCACTGGCACTATAAAACCCGTAAGTTCATGGCCGCGCGGACTTAAGGTCTATATATACCCCTATCCTGAGCTAATGTTTTCCAAACATTCCCTGCATAATCTACTTCCCTCAAATCATAGTTAATGTTAATCTCCCACTACATTCTTGGTCTACCAACTGGGCGTTTTCCCTCTGGGTTTCCTACAAGAAGCTTTCATGCATGTCTTTCATTCCCTATTCGTGCCACATGTCCTGCCCAATCGCAGTCTACGAGACTTAACTGTTCTCATATCTGGCTTCATATAAAGACCATGTAGTTCACTGCTATGTAGTCTTCCCCATTCACCTGTCTGTTCGTCTCTCTTTGGTCCAAAATTTTTCCTAAGAACTTTATTCTCAAAAACTCGTAATCTCCTTTCCTCCCTTAAAGTAAGAGCCCATGTTTCGCACCCATATAATATAACTGGTAGAATAACAGTTTTACACATTTTCAGTTTAACCTGTTTTTTTTTTAATGAGTTAGGACATCAACAGTCCCTGTAATGCATAATGGCACGCATTTCCAGAATTGAGCCTATGTATAATTTCTTTGTACATCTCATTCCTGTTTGTGATTATTGTTCCTAGGTATTTGAGTTATAAATTACCGTATTTAATTATTTGTATATGTAATTAAATAAATCATTGACACGACTGATCCAAAAAGTCAAAGAGGACTAAAACATTTACTGTTCAAATTTTTCACGCATTGCTCAATGTAAATACAGGCGAGCAATTACACCGGACAGTAGTTTCGCAGGGTTACCAAATATCAAATTGAAACAGCAGTGCTGCCGATGTACACTTTAATATCTCTGAGTCCACACTCATTTGTTTTTCCTTAAGAAAATTTAGTGAACAACACACGCCATAAAAATAGCGATACGATGCAATACTTTTTTCATAAAAAGAAAATCTCCTGAACTTGTGTTCGACACAGGGGCTGGTCGAGGGATGAGATGCAATGAAGCCCCTTACATTATAGGTATCTGAATAACAAGGATACCGGTCGATTACGCCTGACGCACCATCGCAAGGGCAGATGAATAAAATTAAATGTAATTTATCAGACTAGTGTAGAGAAATTTTTGAATTAAATGTGTGGCAGGGAAAAAGGAAGAAACCTCGAGAAAAACCTGCCCAAACTCCGTTTCGCCTACCACGAAACGCACATGGAGTGACCAAGATGTGAACTGGAGACACCAGCGGTGAGGGGCGGGCATATAACCGCTTGCCCACTTTTTTATAATTCAGAATAATAATAATAATAATAAATATTATTTTAGATACTTAATACATTAATAAACTACTATCTGGATGACGTGTGGCTTGTAAAAGTATAAGCTGACATGCTAAAATGAGTTAAAGAAAGAGAGAAAGAAAGAATGAAATATCATGATCGTTGGCTCATACAGAACTCGATGTTTTTATTATTATTTTTTTAAATGATCAGTTATCGATGAAGGTAAGTTAGAGATTTTGTGCAACCCTTGCGATAAAATGTTGTGTGAAGTGTCGGAACTGACCAAGTAAGTAGCAAAGAATGGGCGGGAGAGGAAGTGTCAGTAGTCGAGATATTTCCAAGAGTAATGTGATTAATGTTTCTTAATACATTATTAATTATAACAGCACGTAAATTAATCATACAGAACGTACATTACTACTGCCGTTTGTATCAACACTGATACTCTTTTCCTGCATTGCTGTAATATACATGAAGCGAATCTTTTTATTCATTGCCGCAGTGTTAAGGAAAATTGCTTGAGTTATAAATTAATTATTGCATATACATGGCATTATATTTGTGTATTATTTAAACGGCCGTCAAGGGATGTAATATTTATTTTCTTCATTTCTTTATTCAAACTGGGAGGACAGACTACCCAAGCACCACAACCTGAAATATGCATTGCCCTATCCTAGTATTACGAAGATGAGTGGAATGAAAGACTATTCAACGCAGGTGGTACATGTCATTCGTGTCCATAGATCAGGTGGAATAGTTTTTATAGACTACTTACCTCATGCCCCAAATGACAGTCAATGACCAATCATATTTCAATGAATTTTCATTTACAACCAATCACAGTCGTTTTTCACCTCGATTTTATCACTTTCATTTTATCACTTTCATTTAATCAAGTGGCTTCCAGATTGTATGTATAGTGCACGAAGTATGCAGAATCTGCTTGCGACATATAATAGAAAAACATTCGTAGCAATTGATTATACCACAAAAAAAGGAAACCACTATTTGCACTTTTCTTAAACGTATTATTTCCCAGGAATTAACGTTGCAGAAAAATATAATTGACATATTTACATCATAGGACAGAAATTAATTAATAACCTGTAATGATGTGTTTCATTCTTTCTCCACTAATGTGCATTCTTACAATATTCCGATTCTATTTGGTAATAAATATGATCTGGTTGCAGTGATGAACAAACGAAACATAACGTTTCTCATTCGTTTTTCAAACATCGCCGTTCACATTAAATATATAAATATTTTAAAGTAACTATATGTATATAATGATTTGTGACTAAACAGCTTAACTTTATTCTTTAAATAGTCCTAACAAATGCCACTCTTGATTTCCAAATTCCCTAAATAAATTCACTCCTCACTTCGTGAGTCGCGAATTTATCAATAATTTGGAAATCACTAGTGGCATTACTGATGATAAATGAAATGCTACCAAGTTTTTAATTTATAACAACATAAATTACTTTTAAATTTATTGTTATTATAATTTAAGATAAATATTTGTAATTTCTTGTTACGTTATCATTAAGCTTATATAAGCATCGAGCCCAAAACATGTGAAACAATTTAATAAATAATATTTTCGTTAAAATTTACTTCTATCAGTAGGACCACTTTAATGCTCAGTGTGTAAAACGAACCTAATGAAAATATGTTTAAGAAAACATTGAATAGAAATAGTAATGTATTTTTGTTTTCGTTCTATTTAGCCAGTTTTTGGAAATCCATGCATGTTATTATTATTATTATTATTATTATTATTATTATTATTGTTTTAATTATTTTTTTTGATCCCACAATAGGCCTCAGGAGGCCTTTGGGGTAGTAGGAGGTTAAGGCTCCCACTTTTTCTAGACAATCGGCACTTGATGTCAGCCGGGTTGTCAGCCCTGCGTGACGGCCGCCTTTACCCCAGAACAAGCGTCTGGTACTCATTTCCGTTAGAGGCTGAGTCGACCCCAGGGCCATAGTGCCGCCAGAGGGTTTGGGTCAGTTTAAAAATCCTGACCCCAACGGGACTTGAACCCTCGACCCTCCGGCTTGTAGCTCAGTGCCTTAACCACTACGCTACGGCGTGCCCCATTTTAATTATTATTGTATAATATTATACCATGATAAATCCAATTATGTGGATGCGAAATATAATCCCTTACTTCAAGAGAGGAGAAAAGATTACGAGTTTTTTAATACATAGAACTCTTTTCAAAATTTTTAACCGGAGAGTGGCACACAGACAACTGATTGGAGACTCCACAACAGTGAAATATATGATCTTTATGTGAAACATAATGTAATAAAACAATTCTCGTACATTGCGGTGAATAGGACACGCGGTACTGAATGCAGGATGAATGAGCTGTATTATATGATCTTTATGTGAAACAAAATGTAATAAAACAATTAATTCTCGTACATTGCGGTGAATAGGACACGCGGTACTGAATGCAGGATGAATGAGCTGTATTATATGATCTTTATGTGAAACAAAATGTAATAAAACAATTAATTCTCGTACATTGCGGTGAATAGGACACGCGGTACTGAATGCAGGATGAATGAGCTGTATTATATGATCTTTATGTGAAACAAAATGTAATAAAACAATTAATTCTCGTACATTGCGGTGAATAGGACACGCGGTACTGAATGCAGGATGAATGAGCTGTATTATATGATCTTTATGTGAAACAAAATGTAATAAAACAATTAATTCTCGTACATTGCGGTGGATAGGACCGGGTACTGATGCAGGATGTGAGCTGTATATGCAGGATGAATGAGCTGTATTATATGATCTTTATGTGAAACAAAATGTAATAAAACAATTAATTCTCGTACATTGCGGTGGATAGGACACGCGGTACTGAATGCAGGATGAATGAGCTGTATTATATGATCTTTATGTGAAACAAAATGTAATAAAACAATTAATTCTCGTACATTGCGGTGGATAGGACACGCGGTACTGAATGCAGGATGAATGAGCTGTATGAAGAAACTAGCCCAAGAATGAGGTGGGAGAATAGTATCAACCATGATATGAATTTTAGAGGGAGTAACTTGAAAACATTACATCAGGATAGGAATGTATGGAGAGATAATGTCTGCGCGGCCATGAACATCTGCTCCAATAGCGCCAGTGGTTTTACTGATCATCATATGACAAAAAATATGCAAGCCAATAAGGTATTATATATATAAATTTCGAAAAATAATGACTTAAGATATATAAGTAGTAATAATATATTAAAATAAATTCGTTTGACATCATTCGATCTATTGAGTTCTAGAAAACGGCTATGTCTTCACGTCCCTTGCCTGTTGATCCTCCTACCTGACGCCTCTCACCTACAAGAGCAGAGCATCGAGATGATTATTCTGTTCTGTATCATTATTTTATCATCCAATACGATCTACTCAGCCATTTTTTTTATTGGAAAGTCCAATAAGATATTTGAAGTAAAATAGACTTTAAGTGGAAGGAATTCTTATAATTTATATAAGATTTGGGTATGATGAAACTTAGATTTGATACAACAATTACCTTTTTGCGCGACATTGCGTTTTGTCGTACTTACAGCAATGGCGACCATGATTGAAAGTTCTACTTCCTACATTTTGGGTTGCCAACCTAAATAACTATACTGTAATAAAAATAACTATACTGTAATATTACAGTGTGAGAAGTAAAATCATTGCCCTCTATGTATACTACAAACAATCATCATCATCATCATCACTCCAAGGATTAGGCAATTGCCCGTTCCGACTTCATACTGCATCAGCCCAACGTCTTCTAGGTCTTCCAACATCACGCCTTCCTCTTGCTTGATAATTTCTGGCTAACAATGGATATCTCTCCTTGCTCATTCCATCCATGTGATCAATCCATTTCTGTCTGTAATTCGTGACTTTATCCAACAAAGGCTGTACTTTCAATTCTTCTCTTATATCCTCATTTCTTATTCTATCAAGTCTTGTACATCCTTTTACTTGTCTTAGGAACCGCATCTCTGCCGTCTGTATTCTATCCTTCTGTCTTTTCACTGGAGCCCAAGTTTCACATCCATACAATATTGTGGGAACCGCCATAACATTATACATTTTTATCTTGGTTCTTTTCTAATTTTATTTTTGAATGTTCTCTGTATTGTTCCACACACCGTCTGAAATTTATTTATTTTGGAGTCAATATCTCTTTCCACATTGTAGCCAACATCACAGCCCAAATATTTGAAACTAGACACCTGTTCTATACTTTGATTTTCTAAAATAATTTTGGTTCTCACTGGATCTCTTCCTCTAAAAGCCATGGTCTTCGTTTTCCTTACAGAAATTTTTAGATCGTATAATTTACATATTTCATTTAATGCATGCATTGATTTCTGTAAGTCGTCTTCATTTTTCTGTATTATGATTACATCGTCAGCAAATAAAAGATTATTTATGCACATTTTATTATCCATTCTTATTCCTGGATTTACTAAAACTTTCCATTTATTAAAAATATCGTCTATATATATATTAAACAAAGTGGGTGATAAACTACATCCTTGTCGTAATCCAGTATTTGTTTTGATTGCATCTGTTCTTTTGAATCCGGTATCTATAATTATATTTGTGTCTTCATATAATGTCTTTATTGTTTCTACAACAGGCACAGCGGGTATCCTTTCATTCGTAATATTTCCCATAATTTTTGTCTGTTTACTCGATCGAAGGCCTTATCCAAATCTATAAATCCTATGTGAGTTTCTAAGTTATGTTCTCTTCTCTTTTCTATGAGTTGTTTCAGTGTAAAGACATTGTCTATACATGACCTTCCCTTTCTGAATCCACTTTGATTTTCACTTATTATTACTTCTGTTATGTTTCTCAATCTATTATTTATTATTTTCGTATATATTTTGTAGCCAGTATTCATTAAGCTAATCCCTCTGTAATTCTCGCAATTTCTCCGGTCTCCTCTTTTGAATATATTCTTGACAATTGCTGTTTTCCAAGTGGTTGGAATCCCATAGGTCTGCCAACATATATTAATTAGATGAAGTATTCGTAGTTTACACAATATTCCACTATATTTGATTAATTCCATATTTATATTATCTAATCCTGTTGCTTTCCTATTCTTAGTGGTTTTCAAAGCCATTTCTAATTCATTTATGTCTATTACATCAATATTTTCCACTTTTATTTCTTCCTCATTGTTCTCTTTTTCCTTCAATTTCCTCCTTTTTCCAAAGTTTTTTACAAACAATGTTTATACAAAAAAATATCCAAAAGGTAGTGTTAATATACATTATACAAAACAAATCACTAAATTTTAAATAAACTGAACTTTATTTGAAACAATATAAAACAATAAATACGTACTTGCCGCCACTTTATCACTAATTTAGTCTCACAGACTCCTGTAGTTTCAACTAATAAACATTGCCACACTGTTCATGTATATTGTTTATAATGAACGAAAATATTTCCAACAAAGATATTATTTTAATATTATTTATTATTTTGAAAGCACCATCGCGCATAAAATAATGTACAAAGCACGTTTGTGAAGTGTTTTACAGAATCTCGGAAATTAAGAACCTCGCTATCACTCGGTTTTTAAACATTTTCCTCGCTTCTGTAAAACCACTTCCCAACCTTGCATCGTAATATACTATATTCGGAGAAGTGCTTAACAATATTATGATTTATTATTTGTCACACGACGGTAAATATATGTGATAAGACGAAATACTTGTCTGAAAAATGGATCTTTTCTGGAAAACAGTTTTAACAAATTCCTAAGGAATGAAGATATTGAGGTTGTTCTCATGAAAATATTTTTGAAAAAAAATTACAGACTATCGCTGATTCTATCAAAATTCTACCAAAATTTGTACATGTGTGTGTACCGGTATGTGTCTGCGTTAACGTTCTGGCGACATCACTCCTTGTTTTATCAGAAATAAACCTAGCATTTATCAATCAATTAAACAAACCAAGTCCGAGTCCGTTAACCAGCAAAATTGACTACAGGAGTTCACCTGAAACGAAAATTCAAAAATCGCTCTAGCGGTCGCAATTTTCGACGATTCGTAACGAAACTCAGCAAATGCTATTAAAACAAAACGAGGAAAGTATTATCAAAAAATTCAGCGAAATCCGGTCATTAGAATTGGGAGTTTACATCATCATCCATGCAAGTATTAGGCCGTGTGGCCTGTTACGGTCTCAAAGAGGAATTTTCCTTCCAGCGCTTTTTTGGACGTCCCAGTGATCTTTTGCCTTGGGGCAGTAGCGAAATGTGGCTTTTGGAATTCTATGAGACGGCATTCGTTGAAGATGGGCTTTCCAGTTGTTTTGGTAGTTTTGTATATGTTGAAGAATGGGTTCTACATCCAACTCTTCCATAATTTCCTCATTTCTTTCATGGTCCCATTTTGTGTAGCCTACTGTACGGCGCATAAATCGCATCTCATTTGCTGTTATTCGGCTTTCATCTCTTCTTCGTATTGTCCATGCTTCACTACCATGTCTTAATACTGGTCTTGCGAGAACCTTATAAAGCCGTAATCTTGTGTTCTTCTGTACTAAAGATGGTTTTATTATACTGTTAATTATCCCCGTTGTTTCTGTAAAATTTGTGATTTTCTTTGATATATCAGCTTCATCTTGAAATGTTAAATTATAACCCAAATAATTAAATTAATTTAGTCGTTCTAAAAGTCATCATCCAAAACAATTTTGCTAGGTATAGGGTATTTCCCACAAAAGGCCATCACTTTAGTTTTCTTTGTATTGATTTCCATATTGTACCTTTTTGCAATTATATTAAAATTGGGCCGAAGCAACTATATGAATGGCATCCTAACAGAAAGAAGAAGAGGAAGACCAAGGTTAACATGGAAGGAAAACATGAAGACAGTAATGCAAGCTAGAGGGCTAAGCATCGAAGATGCCCAAGACCGTAGGCTTTGGAGGTTTGGCACGGGAAGACGGCAGCAGCTGTAAAAACCCGAAGATAGATAGATATTAAAATTGTGTATAGAATACTGTAAATCTGTTTCTGTTGGAGCTATTAATACAAAATCATTTGCAAGAAGCAGAGTCTATTTTATGGTTTCTATTAATTTGGATAGAACCGTGTCTCATCTGTCGCCAATCTTGGAGTATTCTATCCATGTAGCCTATATAATAAAGAGCAAGGGCGAGAGGCCACATCCTTGTCTTACGCCCCTATTACTTTCGGTCCATTCTGTTTGTGTGTTATTGATTCGAACTGAAATCAAATTTATTTTATAGATGTATACATTTAAAATATGCTGTTGTGGTAGATTGTTGTCAGCTAAAATTTCCAATAGTTTATTCCTATTGATTTTGTCGAAGGCTTTTTTGAAGTCCACAAAAGCTAAATGTGTTTCTACATTGAACTCCCTGTGTTTTTCTATTAATACGGCGTAATTTCATGGAGAAATAACCATCACAGCAGGATCGACCTTTACGAAAGCCATTCTGTTCTTCGCTGAGGAGGCTGTTAAGATGTTTGTATGGAGTTTACATGAAACCTGAAATTAAAATGTACTATTTGTTTTCACTGCGGTTCGACTTTTTAAATAAGCTGGCAGCAGAAACCGAGTTTCTCAAATTTAACAAAAGAAATATATATTCCGTAATTCAGTTAAATTGACAATAAAGTCGGCTTATTGAGGAATTACCTTACTTTACGCGGTTGCTGCGTGACGGACTTTCTTTTTAACTGAGAAAGTACAAGTGGTTACGAGATGAAACAAAAGTGTTATTCGAGCCGTGGTGTTACAGAAGGCTCTGAGTTCACTTAACTCATTTTGACTATTTTTCAGCTTAACAACCCATTCCCCGTGAACACAGATATGTGGTTGACATTTCTCAAAAGAGAGAGAGTATTAACATAAGTAATGTCACGAGTGATTCCCATTTGTTAGGACTATTTAACAAATAGAATTAAGTTGTTTATCACAAATCATTATTTAAATATAATTATTTTAAAATATTTATATATTTAGTGTCAGCGGCGATGTTTGAAAAATGAGAAATGTTTGGTTATGCTTCTTTTGTTCATCCACTGCAACTAGATCATATTATTTATTGCCAAATAGGATCGCAATATAGTAAGAATGTACCCTAGTCGAGAAGAATTAAACACATCAAACCATATATTATAACGGACATTATAGGTTACTAATTATTTTTTTAGGAAACAACTCCGCAAAATCATTATTTAAACACAAAATTATTGAACACACAATTATCAAATGTGTACTTCGAAGGAATCTGTTCATTATTTGCTATATTCAACATATTTGTTAGAGAGTCAGTCACTGTAAAATAATGCTCTGACCTGTTCAGAATATTAAAAAGGAGGAGGTTTCTTTATATGGTAAACAAAAGTAGATAAATATCGAGTGAAACACGACTGTGATTGTTTGTAATTAAAAAGTCATTAAAATGTGGTCATTGACTCCCATTTGGGGCATGAGTTAAACAGTCACTAAACATATTTTTTCGCATTTTCTTTGTGTGTTCTCGTTAACTATGATAAAGAATTAGATACTTCAATCGAAAATTTCTACCTGGTTACGTAATATCTATAGATCCCGCGGGGATAAAACTGTTCCGGGTTTAAGATTTAGGTTTTTTAATGTAGGCCTACACATTAGAAACAGGAAAAACCGATTTCAACGTAACTCTAAAATAATAGCCTAATCTAAATAATTCCTGAGATCGTTGTCGTGATTGATCCAATATTTAACCTTCCATTGTTAAATAAGATAGTAATACGCATGGAACTAGTTTTTTTTCCCGGTATGCTTACTCATTAACTCACTGACACTATAGAATCCGGATGTTCATGGCTGAAATAAGCTCTCCATACATCCGTATCATTAGTTAATGTTGTGCTCTGTATAATATTTACCTCTCTCAAATCATGATAGATGCATTCTCCCACCTCATTCTCGGTCTACCGACTGGGCGTTTTCCCTGTGGTTTTCCTATAAGAAGCTTCCATGCTCTGCTTTCATTCTCCATTGGTGTCACATCGCAGTCTACGAGACTTAACTGTTCCTATTACATCCGTTTTTCCATAAAGATCATGCACTCATAAGACTGTTCTTCTGTTTTTAGTCCAACAATTTCCAAAGGACTATATTCTCAAATACTTATAATGTTTTCTTCTTTCAAAACAAGGTAGCATGTTTCGCATCCACATACAATAACTGGAAGAATAACCATTTTATATATTTTTAGTATAAGAATTTTTTTTGACAAGTTCGGATGACAAGTTTCCAGAATTGAACCTATATTTAATTTCTTTTTGTACCACATTCTTGTTTGCAATTATTGTTCCTAGTTATTTGAATTTTGCCACTTCTTCACAATTTTGTTCATTTGTCCGTTTGCATTTAATGATACATTTTTACGTGGTGACTTTTTGATAAAACATTTTGTTTGATTGACATTTACTTCCAGTCCCGGTATGGTCTACTTTTTTATATTTAAAATTGTGATACTTTTATAATATAACATATAATATAATAATAATTCAGTTGGGCAATTTGTTTTGGAAAATCAAATATTTATCAGTAATTAAAGCTAACAAAAATCATTTTAATATACAAAATTCTGGATAATATATTTTGAGCAAACAATTAAGGGATTTTTTTGCTTTAAGACAAGTCGAAATTTGGAATTGTCTATAATTGCTATTATGTGTTCAAATATACCAAATAATGATTTTACGTTAAAAGTATAAGATGTGTTCTGTACAATTTTCCGTTTAAACTTTTTTTTTTTTTTTTCAGAACAGGAATGTTAGAGTGTAAATTATCTATTTGTGGTTTTATGAAATTTAGAATTGAAATCAATAAACTAAAAATTAAAACGAAAAGATAATTAGTTCTAAAAATCTATATTCCTCAGTGATTTTTGTATATACAAATAACAGAGATTTTACTTTTTACAAGATAAAGTTCTGTAAGTGGTTAGTTACAGATAACCGATTACAAAATAATCGTAATTTAAACCAAAATATAAAAAACATATTAGGCCTTGTTCTCAGTTTGACATAAAATGTTACAAAATGTAATAATATAGAATACAACGTAGTTTTCTTCGCCGGTTTGAATTCAAATTATGCAAAAAATTGAAAGTCGAAGTTGCCTAAAAAAACCATATTATGAAGGTTCAAATTTACTTAAATTTAAAATCGAAAACGTGACAAAATTGAACATTTGCACTCATTTACGCCGAAGATAGATACGGTATATGGAAATCTCATCAGATTTTTCTTCGCAAAAGCAAACAAATTTTATTACAGAAAGTAATTGAAAATTTATTTATATAACTCAATGTTTGTCGGTAAAATGCAGGACTCTAATTTTGAAGCCAGAATGGTTATATATCCGATGTGAGCAAAATTTACTTTTTTTTTTCTATCTTCTAAAGTCTCTAAAGCGAATTTGAATTTAAATTCTACACGATCTGATTATACGTAATCAATAAAACTGAGAGCTTTTATTGTCCTTATAAGAGGGCTTTTGTGTAATGTTGATCGCGTAGACCAGCACAGTGTTTTCAACATAACGTGAAAGAGAATATTATGCGGTTAACAGAAAATTCATTCCCTTGGATATTCACCTTGTATCGAGGTAAAATTGGAAGAAGAAAGGGAGGAAGAAAGGAAATAAATAATAAAGATAATTTAATATTAATTTTTATTATGGTTATTTATGGCGACAGCTTCTTATTAAGATATTTAATTACTTAAAATATAATTTTAACTAGAATTAAAAAAAACTGACATCCTGTACTTTTCAAATCTATTCTCAATTATATTACCAATTAGATGTAAACATCCTTGTGACTGAATTATATAGTACAATATTCAGTTAAGATGAACAGACTAAAAGTAATTTAATATAGTTCGATGTTTAGAATAATATAATGGGAGAAAATTCTGCATAACAATTGCAATTTATTACGGACTGTTTGACAGAGATAACTTCATGGATTTTTTTTTTCTCCTGAACATAAATTTTCTTTGCCTGAGCCCTTAATTTGTTTTCTCTCCATATTATCGTGCACTATTGCTGTTTTTCTTTATACATTAAATTCGCATTTTAATATAAAATTGGAAGAATAATTCATCAGAAAATTACATGTTATCTAATTACATTATAGGTTATATTTTTAATTAGGAATATTCCACAATACAGTGTTTCTCCTTCAACCCAAAGTGATTTGTCGCCAGAGGTTCCTGTCTAAAGCATCTTCTTCCCTCAAATCTCTAGCTTCAATACTTCTCTTCACTCCATACATCATATAATCAATTAAAAATCCATCGTAACAAATATTTGATTATCAGTCATAAAATTAACCGTTTTAGAATTATGAATCTTAATAATTTGCAATATATTATTTTCTATCTAAATTCTAAAATATTTAACATGTTCAGGAATATTATTCTGTATCGCTAATGTTCAAATAAGTAAAATATTAACGAAATTATTCCTAGAAGAATGCTTAAACTTTAACTGATCATTCATGCAAATTCTGCTGTAATTTTACAAAATGACTTAATTCGTGGTTTCTTTTTTTCTATATAATACATTCTAACAACAAGCATTCTTGGAGCATTTTAACGTAATTTTATAGTCACACAAATATTCTTTTACTAGATACATTTAAAACACGCCTTTTATAAGCAGTATTTTAGCATTAGTGATATACATTCCGGATCTACTTAAATCGAAAATTCATATTTGGATTTTAATTCCATTTCGAGGTGTATTGTATTTATTTCCGTATTTGTATTGATTTTAATAAGTTTTTTGTTTATTTATTAATACCTTCGCAGTATTTTAATTGTAGATCTGTAGATTACCGTGTTAACATATCTAGGCGATTCTGATGGTTAAATTAAATTACTGCATGACACAAAACAATGAAGTGAATGCCTACCTTTTGCATGATGAAGTAGGAAAGTCAAAACTAGGAAGGTGGTAGTGATGTGTTGAAATCTTGTATCTCCCCTCATGATTTGGTATTAAATTTTCTCAATTACTTTGGGAGGATTTAAAATCTAGTTTGGGGGCACGTGGAAACACACTAACACGTAGTGGTAGAGGTTAGTTTACCCCTAAAAATATTACACTATTCTCATTCTGGACGTACACTATTGTATCAGTTCACACCACTAAAATAATGTTAAGTTTATCATTAGAAATACTGTTTTTACACAAATATGTTATGTTTAATTATGTTTTCTAATATCAAATTATATAACGTTTCACTGTAAGTCGTTTGTCACTTGTCTAGTTTTAACTTCATGGAAATAAATCTTAAAACCTTTTTATAAACACATCTTCAGGGAGGTTTCTGTTAATCTAATCAACACATTAGTAAGGTACACCGTTTCATTTTCTTGCCGGTTCCACTTCTCTTGTCGCACGTTTTTTTATCCCCCTCTCTTTCTGTTACCACTATTAAACACGGAGGTGTTTCCACCTCGCCCAACCAATTGCCATTGTCCTTACGGATATAATTTTCCGCCCATGTCTAAGTCTTCCCACAGCCAATAAAGTTATACTAATAGCCCAAGTTTTTTAAACCATTTTATTCTGTCTTTATACACGGATAGTTACAGAACATGTGTAGGGTTTTGTAGATTAGTATGTAACTTCAGTTAATTTGGGAGGACTGGAAAATTGTAGGCCCACGAAATGTCTAGCGATCGTCTGTCCCCGACAGATAATCGGTTGACGTCTTATTCACCGTGCCGACCACTCCGCAAGCCAACCGATGACTGAACCACGATTCAAAACCTCTCTCACTAGTCTCCTCTAACTACTATAGCTAGAGTGGGATTTTCGTAGTGGGGGAGTTAGCAGGGAGGGAGAGAGAGGGAAGAAGATGAGCCCTCGCGCGCGCGCGCCACTCGTATAGGATACCGGCAGACAGTAAAATATATATATCTCTCTCTATCTATTCTCTTTCCACTCCCTTCAACATAAGAGCTTAGGATTTTGAGGGAGAAAATCTTTTTGAAGGAAACATTACAACCCCCAAAAAAGGTAGGATGATGAGGGCATACTACAGAAGGGTTTGTGTAAGAAGGGATATGGGAACAAGGAGGTCAGAGGTTAACCGTGGACTTGAGAGGGAGTGATAACAAACCCTCCAGGTAAGACGACATTTTTTTCCTCTCTCCCCCTCACCTCGTCATCTTGGGAGGTCAGGGTAGAAGATGTAGTTTGAACGTGTGTGTATGTGGAGTTCTTCACTCAATTTCTAGGAGGAGCAGCAGGATTACGGATGAAGAGAAAAGTACTTCTCTATATCCTTTTTCAAGCTTGGATTTGAGAACATTTTCTTTGCTCGTTTTCGACTGTACTGAGTGTCATCAAAATCATTGCACGTGGAGCTGTTTCAGTGCCAACCGCTATAAAATGTTATTCAAATACATCCCACTAAAAAATGTAACTTGTACAGAGACTTAACTAATTAAAATGCAGACTAGAGTTAATTTCAGCAATGTAATGAATGCTACATTACAAAAATGATTAACTAACCTGAAAATAATTAATGCCAATTTATTTTATTTTCACACTTACATGTAATCAGTATTTCATTAGTCTGTTTTTAATAAGCTACAGAGCAAATTATTTGAATTCGAGTGAAAAATACTATAGATTTTCTATCAATTCTACAGTAATTCTGGCCGAGGGCAGGTCTTTCACTACAATCATAGCATTTGTGTTGCTATGCTTTGTAGCTTTACTAAGGAACTATAGGTGTGGTAGCTTCCCGTTGCTTTCCACACCGGTGAAGGATGATAATGATTAGAGACCGGATTATATGCAACATAACAAACTCGAATATGCATGCAAATATGCATGAACAATGCTTAAAATATGCATGAAAAAAGTCAATATGTTTTCAATACCAGATAATAAAAAAACATAATTATTACTTCATCATCATCATCATCATCATAGTACAATCACGAATTTAGGCCATTTGTTGACCTGTTTCGGCCTCAAGAGAAACACCATCCAGAAGTCTTTTGAGTGGACGTCCTGGTCTTCTTCTTCCTGCAGGTTGATATCTTAACATTAGTTTGGGTATTCTGTGAGCTTCCATTCGATGAACATGTTGTATCCATCTTGACTTATAATCAGAAATTTTGTTTTCTAAAGATTCCATGTGTAATTCTTCTAAGATGTCTTCATTTTTTTTGTGATCTAGTAGTGTGTATCCTGCAGTCCTCCGAAGATATCTCATTTCAGCAGATCTAAGTCTCTGTATATCCTTCTGTTTCAACGTCCATACTTCGCTACCATACAAAAGAGTTGGAAGAGCCAGTGTTTTATACACTTTCAGTCTTGAATGCTTTTGGACTAACTGTGGCTTGAAGATAGAATTTATTAACCCTAAAATTCTTAAAAATTTAGATATTTTTTGCATTTACATCCTTTTCTTCTTCATATGAGATATTGCATCCTAGATATGTAAAATTATTCACTTGCTCCAGAATTTTATTGTCCAGTACAATTTTACTTCTGACAGGATCTACACCTTGAAATGCCATAATTTTTGTTTTTCCTGTAGATATCTTTCATCCATATTCTTCTGTAATTTTGTTAAGTTCATACAGACCTTTCTGTAGATTATCTTCGGAATTTGCTATTATTAATTATTACTTCATTAGATATTTTATTTCTAAATTAACATAATAGTATTTTGTTATCTATTTGTTAATATTATCATTCATCAGTGATAAATGATAAATTATCAATTAATATCAGGCAAAATTATTGTTAAAAAATCAAAATATTCTACATTTTGCTACTGTTGTAAACAGAAACGATCAGGTACTGTTCCAAATGTTCGGTAGTAAGGTTGTGTCTTCGATCGCTCAAAATGTGTTTATAAACAGAAAAGGACCGTTCTACGTCAACTGAAGTAATTAGGCAGTATTTGTGTGCTATTTTGGCAATTGTTATCTCTGGCAAAAGCTATCCCGTCCCATTTATACAACTATTAATTTGACACAAAGGTTCAAAGTCTGGGTTATCGTTCAAAATGCTTTCAAAATTTTCCTTACGTTTGCTAGGAAATACCTCCGGCAATGAGTTCAGTTGAGGGATTTTATCATCATTATCATCAACAAAAAGGATTAAGCACAATGGCCTGTTTCGATCTCATTTTAGGTCGAATTTTTCCTTCCATCTCTTCAATGATCTTCCCAACATTCTTCTCCCTTTTGGTTTATAATTGTAGTACATTTTTCTTGGTATGCGCTGTTCATTCATTCGTAATACGTGCTGAAGATAAGCATTTTGATAATGTTTTATTCTTTCACAGAGATTAAATATATTAAGTTCTGTTCTTATATCTTTGTTTTTCTTTTTATCGGTGCTTTGGTAGCCTGCTATTGCTCTCAACATCTTCACTTCAGCCGCCTCTATTTGTTTACTATCTGCCTTTGTTAATGTCCAGGTTTCACATCCATAGATAAGAGATGGAACAGGGATTTTATCCATTAACTAAATATAATTAATTAACGCCAAATTTTGAGTTTCGAGCTTTGTAATAGTTGCAAGTATGTGGAAAGAATGAGTGCTAATTACAACATTTTTGTTAATACTAGAATCGTTAAATGCTTCCTTGCACTGAGAAAGTGCCAAACCCTCTGCACTATGGAAATAGTTTACTGCACTTATTATGGCCTCGAAATGTTCATTGAAAAACAACACATTCTTAAAATGTTAATATAGCGTGAAAATATGTGTTATCACTAGTTTTTAGTTAAAATATGCAATAGCAGATGAAAAAGTTCTAAATATGCAAATGTATATAATCTGGTCTCTAATGATAATGGTAAGGATGATGGTGATGGCCGGATGACTTCGCGGATCGTAGTGCCCTAAGCTTCCTGGTATTTGTCTTACAGGTGAGGAAAAATCACGAAAAAAAAACATCACCCAGAAGCCTGTCCAGACCGGGAATCGAATCCGGGCCAGCTAAGTGACAAGGCAGCACGCTACCTCGAGACCACAGCTCAAAACTTATATGAGTATATACAGATGTGTTTAATTAATGTTGGGAAGTAAACATTATGAGGTATAATCATTAAAATTCATTGGAGAACATATCTATTGTCGCCATCTTCAGTGCTGCCATCTATGGCGACAATAGAATAGTTGACGGCCGAAGAATTTCATCAGTCGGAGTTATGGCTGACGATGAACATGATTATGTTTGAAATCGCGATATCATGGAAGCATGAATCCTATGAGGTGAGTTGTTTAAACAATATGTTCTCCGATGAATTTTAATATACAGATGTGTTTAAAACAATTACTGGGGGATTTTTCACAACATTTAACATCTAATATAATATATTTTTTATTAACTCACAAATTCATATATTGCATTTCTAGCTAGTATGCATTTACAGAAAATAATATAAATCAATTTATGGACTGTTAAGATTTTTCATAAGTTCACATCATTGTGAAATGAGCTCTCAAAATAAAATTTTACAAAATTTAACATCTACATAAATTCTATAATATCAAACTATTTTTATTGATATTTTCAAACAATAGTATTATCATTTGACGTAATATGTAGAATTGTTGTTCAGGAGATTATAGACATGCAAAACGTTTATATTTGATTTTTCAATGATTTGTTGTCAACAATACAGTCAATAATACCGAAACCAGTCGTAATAGAAATAAAGCGTGTGTTCCACTGTCACCCACTAAACTTTTTGTGCTTCAAGCTCTGATCTAGCATTAATATGTTCTATTTTCAATTTATACACCACTTCGCAGATCACATTAAATGGGCGACGCGTACACTTGACCCGTCTTCTGTTCCAGCATGCGCTTGTCATTTAGAATGGAACATTTTTCTTTAATATTTATTGCGACTTTAATCTAAAATATTTTCCACTATTTAACAAGAACCAAAGCTACATCTCGGTAATTTGACTGTAAATTAACCGTGTCTAAAATTCTCGGCACTCCTTTACGATATGAACCAGCAGTTTGCATGTTTTCATTAGCTACATCAGGACATTCTAATGGTAACTAACTGTGTAAATTTTGATATTCCTCAATATTACGACAGATGGGGTCTGCAGGGAGTTATGGAAAATAATGCATGATCAGCCTGAAAAAGAATATATTTGTTATTATTTTCACTAGATTGGACAAGACTAACATTTTTGTCAATATTTCTTCTATTAACCCATTCACTTCAGGTTTAAATGCTCAACGCATTTCCCCAGAAACCGGATTTAAGTCACCGTATATTATATTCTCCATTTTCAGATATTCAAAACGAACAAAAGATAACGGTACTTGAGATCTCAATAAGGATGAAAACCAAAGCGCATTCCTCTACTATTCATAAACGTTAACAAAACATTACCCTGCCAAGGGATGTACAATAATTGCAAAATATATAACAGTTGCTGAGTTAAGCGAGTGTACCTCGTCTTCTGGGTGAAGGTCATTTAACTGCCGGCGAGTCTACCTCGTCTTTTGAGGCGAATGGGTTAATAATTTGGGAAGAGATAGAGTTTAATTGTTTATAATTAAATAAATATACTTTTCCTTAGCTTACGGGGCCTGTAACCAGATCTGATATTGGTATTTTCTTCTGTACTAGGATTTGATTTAATTTTCAATAAGAACACGGTACCTATGAGAATTTACAATTCAAAATTAAGATATTTGTTAACAACTGATATGAGTTTTGAGAGGTAAGTGACAAATAAGTTGGACCAAAGAGAGATGAAGAGACAGGTGAACGGCGAAGACTACATAATACTGAACTATAAGGTGTTTATAGGAAGCCAGATATAGTAAGAACGGTTGTTGCGATGGGCAGACATGTGGCACGAATGGGGAATGATAGACTTGCGTGGAAGCTTCTTGAGGGAAACTATAGGGAAAGCGCCCAGTTGGTAGACCAAGAGTGAGGTTGGAGAATAACTTTAACTATGATTTGAGGGAAGTAGATTATACAGGGAATTATTGGAACATATTCGCACAGGATAGGGATGTATGAAGAGGTTATGTCCGCGCGGCCACGAACCTACGAGTTCGATAGTGCCAGTGAGTTACTTAAGTGACAAGTAAGGCGAACACTTTGATAACAATATATTCTACTCAATAATTTGATATTTATGTTCGTGTTGGAGGTAGGAGTGATAGAAATCCTGTCGATAGTATCGGATCTCTTAATAAATTGGGTTTGCTTTTCAGCTGTTTCCTTAAAGTCCTGATTTTCTACAAGCATCTCTCCTGAAGCTAAACCTGTTTTAAGTATTAACTTTCTGTTAGACACTCTGAATGTGGTTGTACATGCAACCATCATTATCATTTCTTTGTCATGACAGGCCTATACTATCAAAATGTAACTTTTATTCTTTATCTTTTCAAGCAGTACTGTCTTCCTTGCAGGTTTTGTTACTGTTACATATTTAAGTACGCTGTTTTATTTTAGTATAATTGTGGTGAAATTAAGTGACTATCTATGTGATACATCAGCTATTTTGTAGTTATTATGTTTCTTTTTATTTCCAACATGTACCATGGGGCACGCCGTAGCGTAGTGGTTAAGGCACTGAGCTACAAGCCGGAGGGTCGAGGGTTCAAGTCCCGTTGGGGTCAGGATTTTTAAATTGACCCAAACCCTCTGGCGGCACTATGGCCCTGGGGTCGACTCAGCCTCTAACTGAAATGAGTACCAGACACTTGTTCTGGGGGTAAATGCGGCCGTCACGCAGGGCTGACAACCCGGCTGACATAAAGTGCCGATTGTCTAGAAAAAGCGGGAGCCTTAACCTCCTACTACCCCAAGAGCCTTCGGGTCTGCTGTGGGATCACTTTACTTTACTTTTACTTTACTTTACATAAAACCATGAGAATATGCTATTTTTAAAACCGTTGAGGTGGAGAGTCATAAAATAAAATAAGTTAAAATATACCTTCTTAGGTAAGATCCGTCGTCCTCAACTTATGAAATATGTATGTATTCTTTATGCCTGTAGGTCTTTCAGAACATCCGTTCCATCTTCAGCAGGTCCTCCTTTGCTACAATATCTAGTATGACGGTTGATGTTTTTGGTCCTAATGTGGTGTTGTCGTGACAACAGCATCAATCATCATACTAGATATTGTAGCAAAGAAGGACCTGCTGAAGATGGAACGAATGTTCTGAAAGACCTACAGGCATAAAGAATGCATATTTTATAAGTTGAGGACGACGGATCTTACCTAAGAAGGTATATTTTAACTTATTTTATTTTGGATATGTATCTGAATGAACAGATGTTTTCCCACGCTGTTTCAACTTCTTGGACAGTAGAAACTCTTCACTTTATACAGAAATGATAATCAACCAAAACATGTCAATATCAGTCTTACAACTGCATAACAGTATAACTTCAAACAATAAAACTACTATAACTAACTAACTCACTGGCTCTATTAAAACTCTAGGTTCATGGCCGCATGGACATAGGCTCTCCATACATCTCTATCCTGAGCTAAAGCTTTCCAATCATTCACTGTATAATCTACTTGCCTCAAATCATGGATAATGTTATTCTCCCACCTCATTCTTGGTCTACCAACTGGGCATTAACCCTCTGGTTTTCCTACAAGAAGCTTCCATGAACGTCTTTCATTCCCCATTCGTGCCACATGTCCTGCCCATTGCAGTCTACAAAACTTAACTGTTCTTATAATATCTGGCTTCTCATAAAAACATGTAGATCACTGTTAGGTAGTTTTCTCCATTCACCTGTCTGTTCATCTCTCTTTGGTCCAAAATGTTTCAAGAACTTTTTCTCTTCTTCTTCTTCTTCTTCACGGTTTAGGCTTATTCACTAGCCTGTTCCGGCTCCAAATTGCTGCTCTTTCCATCTTTTCATTGGTCTTCCCAAACTTCTTCTTCCTCGTGGTGAATAGCTGTATGCTGCTCTTGGTATTCTATTCTCAGACATCCTTGCCAAGTGTTCTTTCCAGTTTGTTTGTTCTGTATTTCTCTATTGTTGTGTTTAATTCCTCTATTTTAAGTTGTCTTATTTCTGTGTTATGATTTTTGTCTGTTCTTTGATATCCTGCTATTAGTCTGAGGAATCTCATTTCAGCAGCTTGTATTCTGGCAGATTGTTGTGTTGTCATTGTCCATGTTTCGGATCCATAAGTAATAATAGGCACTGCCATTGTCTTGAATAATTTCATTATAGAGTATTTCCTGGCTTTATTTTTCAAAGTTCTTTTTAGTGTTTCTGTTATATAACTAAACTTATTTAGTTTGTTATTTATATCTGTTTCCGCTGTGTATGACATTTCGCAACATAGGGAGTTATATCTTACCACTTGTTCTATTGGTTTATTTTCTAATATTATCTTCGTCCGAACTGCTGGATGAAGGCCATTGTTCTTGACTTTTCTGATGATACGAGTATTTCCATGTTGTATTTTTTTATGTTTCATTGAGTTTATATAGCTTTATTTGTAGTTCGTCTTCTGTTTTTGCTATTAAAATCTGGTCATCTGCAAAGGCTACTTTTTTTTATGACTATATTTCCTAAGTTAATTCCCCCAGTCGTCATTTGCTTCCATGATCTTATCATGTCGTCGAAATAAATGTTAAAAAATACTTTATTCTCACCCCCCCCCCGAGACAAATTATTGTTTTCTTACATTACACATGAGGATATTAAAAAAAGTTTTTTTTGTCAATGCCACCAGGTTGTCTTTTATGGCATTTCTGGCTTCCTCCCCTGGCATTGGCGGAATTATAATCCATTTATTAGATTGGGGCACCTTGAAGGCGGAGTTACGTTGCCCCGAAGATATGACGTGTGATAAATGATAATGAAGCACCAGGAGAGTTCTTAACCTAAACTTAACCTAAATTCCAGACCTTGGGCAACCACAGGAATAATTCCCTTTAGGGAAAAATTCCTATGATTTGACTAGGAATCGAACCCGGGATCTCATGAACAGTAGTCAGGAGCACTGACCACTAGCCCATGAGATTGGTCTATTAAAAAAAATGTCGATCGTAGTATTAAAATCCAATGCCCAATGTGTAGACAATACAACTATATCCCTCTTATGAAACATAAGACATAATCACACCGACCTTGATACATATGTTTAACGCTTCTATGATGATTGGCACTATCTCTAAACTAAGTAAAATGACACTGATCCAAACCTTACCTAAAGCGAAACTAACATCAACACCATAAGACTATTGACCAATCAGTGTACGCCCATATTTGTCCAAAGTACTGGAACATAAAATACACACACTGCTAACTGAATATCTCTGTACAGATGGCTTCCTTGACAAACCTCAGTCAGGCTTCAGAAAGGGACACCATACAAGTACTGCACTTTTCGACATTGTCGAGAACACTAGAAAAGCTATGAAAGCACTAATTTTTCTCGACTTTAGTACAGATTTCGATAGGTAGATATTGGAATATTATTATCCGGATTACCAAGAATAAGGTGGAAGAATAACATTAGCCATGGTATGAAGGAAGTAGATTATACAGGGACTGATTAGAAAACATGAGCTCAGGGTAAGGATGTGTGGAGAGCTTATGTCCTACGGGTTCGATGATGCCAGTGGATTAGTGAGTTAGTTGGTGAGAATAGCCAAGGGTTTTGTCTGACTATTTAACTCATGCCCCAAATGGGAGTCAATGACCAATCATATTTCAATGATTTTTTATTTACAGACAATCACAGTCGTGTTTCGCCTAAAGTTTACCAACTAAAGTTTATCATAATAAAAAAGCACCTCCTTTTTTTACATTCTGAATAGGTCATAGCATTATTTTGGAGTGACTGACTCTCTAAGAAATACGGCTACCAGATTGTATATATAGTGCATGAATGTCAGCAGAAAACGCATGCGATAGATAATATAAAAACATTTGTAACAATTGATTATACCACCAAAAAAAAACACTGTTTGCACTTTCTTAAACGAATTATTTTGCAGGAAATGACGTAGCAGAAAAATGTAATTGACATATTTTACATCATAGGACATCAAATTAGTTAATACCTATAACGTTGGTTATAAATTTCTCCACTAGGGTGCATTCTTACAATATTGCGATCCTTTGGCAATAAATAATGTTATGATCTGGTTGCAGTGATGAACAAAATAAGCAAATGAAGCGTACCAATCGTTTCTCATTTGTTTTCAAACATCGCCGTTTACATTAAATATATAAACATTTTAAAATAACTATAGTTAAATAATGATTTCTGAGTAAACAGCTAAATTTTATTCGTTAAATAGTCCTAACAAATGCCACTCTTGATTTCCAAATTTTCTACATAAATTCACTCCTCACTTCGTGAGTCGTGAATTATCGATAATTTGGAAATCACTGGTGGCATTACTTATGATTAGAGCGAGGAATTATATGAAGAAAATTATACTAAAATATGAAATCATAATAACAAAATATGAAAATTATGAAAATTAGGACACAAAAATATTATGAAGCTACTATTTTTTCAACTTTTTACATATATTTATATACACAAGCCCTGTATAATATATGGGTATACATACCAGCACACAAATGAGACAAGAAGACCATTTTGTAGCTCAAGAAATCAAGAGTTTCACTGTATTTCCATTTTAATTAATTTTTCATTACTTCTGACTCAATATAAAATATCATTTAATATAATTAATTTTGGAATTTTTAACAATATGAGGTTTTATTGATTCTTATCAATAAAATATGATGTTCGTGATTTGAAGCAATTTTAATGACTCAAATTGAAGTATATTGTGTGAGGAATCACGCTAACAAGCCGGAAGGTCCTGGATTTGAGTCTCAATGGGGTCAGGTTTTTAGCTGGACCAAACCTTCTGGCGGCATCATAGCCCTAGAGTCTACTCAGCTCTTATTTTAAATGAGTACCAGACGCATGTTCTGGGGCAAAGGGGCCGTCACGCAGGACTGATAACCCAGTGGACATCCCTTGGAGACTGTCTGGAAATGTGGAACTCTCAACATCCATCTACCCCAAGGGCCTCCCAAGCCTGTAGTTTGACACTTTATTTCAATAAATTAATACTGGGTTCATATAAAACGCGATCAATTAATTTATCTAATGATATTTAATTATGAAATGCAAACATAAATAAAAAACAAAACATAGTAACCGTAGTAACATGCTTCTATCGAATATACCACTGACAATATTTAGAGTAGGTGCAGTTTGGATGACTTCTGTTTACCTTGCATAAAGATAATTAATTCCAGTATATATAAATGTCACAATAACATTAAATTGGATGAATCAGAACACACGTAGACCGTGTCCTAACTAACTAACTCACTGGCACAATCGAACCCGTAGGGTAATGGCCGCACGTCATAAGCTCTCCATACATCCCTATCCTGAGCCAATGTTTTCCAATCATCCCCTCTATAATCTTTCCCTCAAATCATGGTTAATGACTTCTCCCACTTCATTCTTGGTCTACCATCTGGGCGTTTTCCCTCTGGTTTTCCTACAAGAAGCTTCCATGCACGTCTTTCATTCCCCCATTCGTGCCACATGTCCAGCCCATCGCAGTAGACCAAGTACTATATGTCATATTTGGAGAAACAAAATGTTAAAATAATTAATCCACAAATAATTCTAGGGAGTATTTCAAAACTTTCTTTGCAATTACAATTATTTTTAATCCTATACATTACACGTATGAACATAGTGAAATCTAGTTAGAATTATTTTAACATTAGTTTTTCCATTAAATTTGCCCGAACACAGTATGAATGCATGTGCTTTGAATAATCAAACTATCAATTCTGTTCGTAATACACAGTTAGGAGCTTTTTATATATTTTTTAACGCCTGTCTGTCACAATTATTTTGTACGATCAAAAAGTATGCTCCACATTATATGATGTTATGGGAGCAATCGTGTACTGCACTACATGTATGATGGTTTGATGTAAGTGAGAATAATACAGGGCAAGTCAAAATGTTGTGCAGGTTTTCAGAAATTTATTATGTGAAATGTAATGAACATACAGGGTGGACCGCTCGAATGGACCTAATTTCAATTGCTTGTTACTGGCAAACGGTTGAAGATAGAAACTTAAAACAACGTTCATATTACAGAAAAACTCACCAAGTTTTGATATCCAGATCACCACATCTCTATATGAGCCCCAGCAGTCACTGTGACGATATCAAAGCGATGAACAATTTCTTGCCAAGTACGTTGGAGTATGTCTTCTGGAATGTTCTCAATAGCCTCTATGATGCGCTCACGAAGATCACGAAGGTCTTTGACTGGGGTGGTGTAAACTTTATCTTTGACATAGCCCCAGAGAAAGAAATCCAGTGGTGTTAAATCGGGAGATCTCGGGGGCCACGCGATTGGTCCTCCCCTACCAATCCAACGGCCAGGGAAAATGTTGTCCAAAGTCGTACGAACTTCATTGGACCAGTGGGGAGGAGCACCATCTTGCTGGAAAACGATGTTAGGCTGCAGTTGTTCAATTTGTGGAAAGAAGAACTGCTCCAGCATGTCAAGATATGTGGTACCACGAACAGTTTTCTCGGCGAAGAAAAAACGGTCCAATGACCTTATTATGTGACAAACTGCACCAAACATTCATCTTCGGACTATCACGAACATGCTCTTGAATAGCGTGAGGATTCTCCGATCCCCAGATCCGCACATTATGCCGGTTTACCTTGCCTGACAAATGGAAAGTGGCTTCGTCCGAGAAGAAAATCTTGGTCATGAAGTCAGGATCAGGGCCGAGACGGTCCAGCATCGTATTGGCGAATTCCACTCGTTTCGGCATGTCATTCGGCTCCAGACGTTGCACTAACTGCACTTTATATGCGTGCAGTTTGAGGCGTTTGTGGACAATCCGTTGTAATGTCGATTTTGGTATTTGAAGTTCCCGCGAAGCTCTTCTTAATGACTTCCGGGGGCTTCGCTCAAATGCGGCTTGAACATTTGCTACCATTTCATCGGATGCTCTGCGACCACCACCATGCTTCTTCAACACAGATCCTGTAGCTAATAATGTATCACGCCACTTCTTTATGCTTCTAGCAGTTGGAGCATCACGGTTAAACACACGCCGGAACTCCCTTTGAACTCTAATGATTGATTTAAACTCCGCATACCACAAAACAGCTTGCGCTTTCATCTGCGGAGTCGCCATTTTCACAAACAATTAAATCTAAGAACGAGAAACGTATCTTTGTGCCATCTACCGACAGGATTCGAAACTTGGTGAGTTTTTCTGTACTATGAACGTTGTTTTAAGTTTCTATCTTCAACCGTTTGCCAGTAACAAGCAATTGAAATTAGGTCCATTCGAGCGGTCCACCCTGTATAATATCGTGAGACATATTGTATGAAAGGTAAACTCTCAAAGTTTAGTTGTCCACTTCTAAAGTTCCGCGTTCACCCGCAAGATGTCAACAGCAGAGCAGTAAAGGAAAATGGCGTTGACTGGGGATCAGAAGTCTTTCTGTGTGCTTGATTACCATGTAAACAACTCTGTGACTATGTTCAACGACATTTCCGTACCAGATACGATAAAGACCCGCCGGATGGGAGATCCATTCGTAAGTGGTACACACAATTTAGGGATTCAGGCTGTATCTGTAAACGAAAATCGACTGGCCGTCCGTCGACGAGTGAAGAGACAGTCGAACGCGTTCGCACATGCTTCGTGCGGAGTCCACAGAAATCCACCTACCGGGGAGCGACAGAACTTCAACTACCACAAAAAACTGTATGGCGGATTCTCCGGAAACGTTTACAGATGAAACCCTACCACTTGCAACTGGTTCAAGCCTTAAAACCCGCCGATTATGCTTTGCGAGCGTCCTTCTGTGTTCCCTGGGGGTCCGTTTATCGGGCCCCAGCTGTGCTCACAACAGCAACAGGGCGCGTCCCCGGGCGGCGGATAGGGGAACGGTCGGTGGTTTGCTTGCATTCCTCCCGGCTAGGTCCAGACCGGACCCGCGGGCCATTTGTGAGGTCGTCAGGACTCGAGCGACCTGATGCACTACATAGCTCGTGCTGTCTCACTTCAGCAGCAAATCGCGTCCCCTCGGTGGCGTAGTGGGGAAAAGGTCGGTGGATCTGCTAGTCAGTCCTCCCTTCCAAGTCCGATGGACTCGCGGACCATAAGTGGGGTCAACAGGAGAGGAGCGCCCTGTTGTACTAAAGCTCAATCGCCCCGTGCCCACAACGGGATCAGCGGCCGTCGTGGCGAGGCGGTGGGAGATTGTGGAGTTCAGCCCGCTCCCTTCTCTTGGTTTATCCCGAGGACCTTTGTGGGGGCACCATGGGAGATGAACTCCCTGGATGCCTACATTGCTCAGTGGGCTGCCTCACAGCAGCTACACGACTAGGCCTAGTCTTGCGAACGGGCTGGATGGGACAATACCGGGCGTAATGCTGGGAATTACCACCAGGTCAATAAGCTCGGGAAAGGAGGAAGCGCGGTCTTTGGAGGAGGGCTTAGCGCCGACTCTGGAACCGAGTGACCCAAGGACAATCTGTGAGGTCGTCAGGAGTTGAGCGACCTGACGTACTAAATGCTCAGGCTGGACCCACTTCAGCAACCAAACACGTCCCCAGCTGGTGCACTGGGGGAAAGATCGGTGGATCTGCTAGACAGTCCTACCGGTTAAGTCCAAGGGACTCGTGAACCATTAGTGGGGTCGGCAAGAGTTGAGCGCCTTGTCGTACTAATTGCTCATCTGTTGGAGCTTGCGAGCTCCGTGCTGGCCCACAACAGCTGCAGAAGGCGTCCCTGGGGGCACACCAGGGCTCGGCTCGGACCAGTCCAGCGAGGAGCTACTGTACTGGTTCCTGGCATGGCCTACGGGCCCGTCGACAAACTGTGGGGTCGCCAGGAGATGAGCACCTGAATGTACTAAAAGTCTCACACTGTTGGGCTTGTAGCCCTAGCCGGTCTCACAACGGCTGCAGGACACGTCCCTGGAGGCAGAACAGGGGAATGGTCGGTGGATCTGCGACAGCAGTCCTCCCGGCTAGGCTCATGGAGCCCGTGGACCAACTGTGGGGTCATCAGGATTGAGTGACCTGATGTACTATGTAGCTCATCAATTGCCCGAGAAGTGCAAACTCCAACACTCTCTCCCTGGAGTGTTGGTTAAAGGACCGAGACCTTGAACGTGGACGCGAGATTAGAGTAGGGAGGACTAGAACTAGGACTTGGGAGTATGGTCATGACGACCGAGGTATCCCAAGGGGTGGATGGCAGGGCCTAGATGTCGTCCTTCTGTGTTGATTTTCTCGCATTAATGGAAGAGAATAAGTTCCATGAGAGGGTAGTTTACAGTGATGAAGCGACTTTCCACCTTTCAGGAAAAGTGAATAGACACAATGTAAGGATTTGGGGAACTGGTAACCCCCATGCAACTCTGGAACATCAACGCGATTCTCCGAAAGTGAATGTCTTTTGTACCATTTCCCATGCAAAGGTTTATGGGCCCTTTTTCTTTCATGAACGTACTGTGAACGGACATGTTTTCCTTGATATGCTACAACAATGGCTCCTTCCGCAGCTTGAAGCGGATAGTCCAGATTTCATTCTGCAGTTGGATGGTGCCCCTCCACATTACCATGGCAGTGTTCGAGACCATTTGAATACGGCTTTACCACAACGCTGGATAGGCCGTGCATCTCAGGGTGATCAACAACTCATTCATTGGCCACCTCGTTCACCAGATCTAACCCCGTGTGATTTCTTCATGTGGGGTCTTGTAAAGGATCATGTTTACGTACCACCACTTCCAACAACACTGCATGAACTGCGTGCCCGCATCACAGCAGCCATTGCTGATATCGACCGCGGACTGCTACAGAAAGTTTGGCAGGAGATTGAATATCGGCTTGACATCTGTCGTGTAACAAAAGGCGCTCACATAGACATCTGTGAATATTTAAAAAAAAACTTTGAGAGTTTACCTACAATAACTTTACAAATTTCATAAACTGTGGAGCAAGACCTTATTTCACAGCACAGCTTCAAGTTTAGCAGCAGCAGTCTTCCCTACATTTAAATACTGTAATCCATTCATAAAATAAGGACTGTCTTCAGGTAGCAAAAAGGAATAGGTTTCTACCTGAGAAAGAAGAGTGTGTGGTTATTATTCTACTTATTCATGTTCTTGTCACAGATTAGGAAATCCCTGTTCTTTTTCTGTAGTTTCGGACAAACTCCTCCACTTGGTCATTCCATCTCACCTTTTTTCAATTATTTTCTTTTATCAAATCTATTTATCTTGTTCCAGATGGGATACTTAGGAATTTTCACTGTGTACCATATTACATTTTCAAAAAATTTCAAAATTACAGTCACTTCAAAAATGTTTCTAACGAATTAGTAGAAATTTTATTTAAAAAAATTGAAATTTGAAAAATATGAAGGAATATTAAATATTTACAGAAATATGAACATTTCGCCAAAATATTATGAAATATGAAAAAATATGAAGGTCTTATTTGATTATACATATCATAAAATGTAAAGATACTTTGTCTCAGCGCTCTCTGACCAATAGTTTAAAACATGAAATTTCATAAAAATCCTCGCTCTACTTATGATAATGTTGACATTTGCTATTTGACTTTAAATGTTCTCAAGGTCTCTAGAGGTGATAGTTTTATAAGGCTGTGAGCATGCTTGAGTTATGCGTTACGAATTGTTCGGCTTGTCTTATGTATTTATTGAAGTTCGCTACGTCCTTAGTCTATCTGTATTGTCTATGTGCCGTGCATCTTTTTGTCTTGTCATGAAGGAGCAGATAGAATCAGTCAGCCAGGGTGCAGGTAGCTAGTTACCCGTCTTGGTTCAGGGGGGCGTGTCTGTCGTATAATTGAAGTACTATGTCATTATACAATTTAACTTTTTCATCTATGGTTTTCAGTGCTCAAATGTCGTTCCAAGGTAATTAGCTGAGTGTGAATTGTCCGAATTAAGTCTTTGTAAGTCACAAGTCTGGGTTTAGATATACTTGACATAAAGGATCATCATCATCCAGGGATTAAGCCTATTAGCTCGTTCCGGTTTCATGAAAGCTAGAATTGTTAAAATTGTTCAGACCATCATTCTGTGTGGGCGACCAACATTTCTCCTTCCGTGTGGTTTATAATTTAGCAATAATTTTGGAAATCTTCCTTCTGGCATTCTATCAATATGTTCTTTCCAGTCGTTCCTATATTTAATTATTCGGTCTGTAAGTTTGAAAATATCTAGTTCCTCTCTTATATCTTCATTTCTTTTCTTATCCAGCAGAATATATCCTGCTATATTTATTAAAAATCGCATCTCAGCTGCTTCCAATCTTTCTTCTTGTATTTTAGTGATCGTCCAACATTCTGATCCATACATCAATACAAGAACAGCCATTACTTTATAAAATTTAATTTCTGTTTCTTTTCTTGTGTTTTGAAGGGTTATTTTAATAGTGCCACACATTAGATTACATTTATTTATTTTGTCATTAATATCTTCATTTTTAACATATGATAAATTCAAACCTATATATTTAAAACTGTTCACCTGCTCTAAAATTGTATTATCAATTACTATTTTTGCTCTTAAGGTATCATGTCTTTTAAATGCTAAAATTTTAGTTTTATTCTTTGAAATTTTAAAATTGTAATTGGCACTTATTTTTTCCAAATTAAACATAAAGGATGCCGTGTGCAAATATTCAGGGAGTTTCAAATTGTCCATGAATTATAACTTTCTGGAGGTTGCCTCGTCATGAAGTCTAACAAAGAGTCGGAAAATTCAGTGTATATTTATTAAAAAAATATGAATAAACAGTGATTACGAACTAAATTGATATTTTAATAAATTGCATGAACTGTTTTTAACTGGTAATGTTGAGTGATTCCGGGCTATGTGGCCGTGGTCCATTACTGGTGTTCCTACCAGACGTTTCTCCCTCAACTACGGAGTACATCTTCAGTGGAGAGTACTTCTAGGTGTTCATTCCTGGTCGGAGACTCGACTATACTCGCCATTGAAGATGCCCTCCGTAGTTGAGGAAGAAACGTCAGATATGAACACCAGTAATGGATCACGGCAACATAGCCCGAAATCAATCAACATTATGATTACCGGTCGTGAAAGCATGTATCCAACTGTTTTTAACTGGACTTAGACAAATTAGGCTCTATTGTCAAAATAAATAATTTGGTTTAAATTCTAAACGGAGGATTTATTTCAACAAAAAGTTTAAAGTATTATTTTGTGACAATATTTATAAAATTAATAAAATGCACTGTTCTAGTTGTGTCCATCGCTGTGGTCTCGAGCTAGCGTCCTACCTTGTCATGCAGCGGGCCCGGGTTCGATTCCCGGTCGGGACAGGTGAGGTTTCTTTTGGGGTTTTTCCTCACCTGTAAGTCAAATGTCAGGAAGCTTAGGGCCCAACGGTCCCCGAAAATCATCAGGTCATCACCATCATCCTAGTCATCATCATCCTTCACCGGTGTGCAAAGCAACGGGAAGCTCGCACACCTATAATTCCTTAGTAAAGCTGCAAAGCATAGCATAAAAATGCTATGATTGCAGTGAAAGACCTGCCGTCGGGCACACTTACTAAATGTGAAATGTTCTAGTTGTTGGGTTTTCTTGATAAAATTTGGTGATATATATAACTCTTGCTTTGTGATAATTTATATAAATATCTATTTGAGATTCCAGGTATATAATTTATATGTCGTATTTGATTCACTCGATACCAAGTTTGCATGCTAAAATGCCTTTTGGTCAACGTCCATTAAAATCCTTGTGGACTATAGCTGTCAGATATTTCAAGCTACGATATACAATACACAAATACTCTCGAGGCAGCAAGCATTCATTACATTGCCAGCATGAATACATACCACCATATAACTCTATACAAACCACCATTCATTTTTAATTAATACATTATCTACCTGGAGGAATCCAATAAATCAATGGAGTAATTGAGGCAGACTAACAAAAATAGCCTACTTGCAGTAAAAAAGATTTGCAGGGGGAGGATACATACTTAATTTTTGACTATACAATATTGTGAATGGCCTTTCCTGGAAGAGTGCCGGAGCCAACTCCGAGACAACAAGAACATTTACGACAAAACACATCATTCGCTCAACCAGCTATACTATAATAATAATAATAATAATAATAATAATAATAATAATAATAATAATAATAATAATAATACTTTATTTATTCTGGCAGAGTTAAGGCCATAAGGCCCTCTCTTCCACTCAACCAGTACAAATACAAATAAATATTCGACAAATATAGATATACACTATACTAATTATAAACAGTTAAAGATACAATAAATGTAACAATGTAAATGTCATGTACAAACAACATTTTATAGGGTAATAACAATAATGATACGATAATATTAATAATAATAATAATAATAATAATGATAATAATAATAATAATATAAATATGATACATTATACGGGAAACACCAATTAATATATATATATCTTACACTGGATAATAATGAAGTCGAGTTTAGAGCAAATATAAATTTAGATTTCTTTTAAAAGATGCCAATGTCATGGCGGACAGTGAGTAGTGAATATACTGGTCGCTCGTGTTTTTGCACAGTTTTCAGCAGGTGATTGTTTGTGTTTTACAGGTAGTATAGGATATTTTGAAATTATTTGTGTGTACATTTATTCTGTAATAATGGCGCCACGCAAAACAAAGAATTCCGACGAGAATAAAGAAGAAATGACAAAGCGTGTGATGCAGGAATGTTTGAGGGACCCTGCCATGTTGCAGCTGCTAAAGGACTCGGTGCGTGAGGCTATAGTGAGTGAGTTGAAAACAACCATAGATCGGAACACTGAGGTCATTAAACAGTTGGAGCTGTCGTTACAGGAAAGGGATACTAAAATAATGAAACTAGAACAACTGTTGTGCGAAAAAAACTGATTCCCTTTTGCACAGTACCACCGCCGCCAATATGCTTACGTATCTTTTGCATCCCGGAGATGGACGCTGAGGATACAGACAAAATAGCTATCGATGTGGCGTCTTCTAAAATAGGTATTAAATTGGAAACATGCGATATAGATAGGAGTCATCGTGTGGGGAGAAAGGCGGACCGGCCACGGCCGGTTATCGTCAAATTCGTAAGCTATCGGAAAAGGAGAGAGGTTTTCCAGAACAAAAAACAGCTGAAAGGGAGTGGTGTTACAATTAGGGAAGACTTAACTCAAATGAGGTATAAGCTATTAAAAGAATGCATCACCAAATATGGTGTAACAAATGTGTGGACAATTGACGGAGCAATACATGTTAAAGAAGGAGATAACAAACGCATCATTCTCCGGGCCTCAGAAATATAATTAGTGCAAACACGGCCAGACAGTTATCACTTTAAACATTTTATTAATAGTACATAACATTAAGATATTCTTAGTGACGTGATACCAAGTTTAGTTTGTAAGTTTGTTGAAATATTTTACGACCATTTTTCGTTTAAATGATGATTTTCCTTTGACAGTCTTTGACAGGCTACAGGACAATAACCTTCCCACTCCCCTTCTCGACCCCACTACTTCAAGGAATGCTTTAGAAATAGCTTTGTCCACATACCCTAATTCCTTGCAGGTAGCCCATTTCAATGCTCAGAGTATTACTGCACATATAGATGAGATCAGAACTATTTTCTTCTCTTTAAATATTCATGCTATTCTCATATCTGAAACGTGGCTAAATCCCACCATTACCTCTTCTTTAATTGACATGGATGGTTATACTTTTCTTAGACACGATCGTGTTTACAGTCGCGGGCGGTATTGGAGCCTTCGTTAGAACAGACCTTACTCCTAAAATTGTGTATCTATCTAATAACGAACCATCTGCCGAAATTATGTTCATAGAAATATTTGTCAGTTTCAAAAAATGTCTTCTCTGTGTAGTATACCAACCTCCTAAAATAAAAGCCATCGCTGAAATTGAGTCCACTTTACAAAACGCGCGAATACAATATGAACACGTTATCGTTATGGGCGACTCTTTAATATAAATATACTAGACACTGATAACAGACATACACAACAACTGATGGCTACGTTCCAGGCTTGTGATATGACACTCCTACCCCTACGACCTACACATCACACTCATCACTCTGAGACGTTACTTGACTTAATTGCAACTAATAATCCAGACAGAGTACTTACTCACGGGCAACTGCCAGCCCCGGGAATATCAGCACATGATATTATATTCTTAGCATATTCACTGCAGTGCCCTAAACCGACTCGAAAGACTATTACGTATAGAGACTTAAAACATATAGACAATGCAACCCTAATTGAAGAAGCTATGCAGATGCCGTGGCATTCAATATGGACGCTGCATTCTGTAGATGAAAAAGTTGAGACACTAAATGACTTTATACTACAATTATACAACAGACATGCCCCACCAAAAACTAAACTCGTGAAACGACGCCCTGCACCCTGGATGACTCTTTCAATTCGTAACTTGATGACTGATAGAGACGCAGCACATAAGAAATATAGACTCAACAAAACAGACACAAGTCTCACTCAATATAAACAGTTACGTAACAAGACAAATCAAGCTATAAGAAACGCCAAACTTAGACATTTATACAACCTAACAAATACCAATACTTCAGAAATCTGGAAAAACTTGAATAGAATGGGAATTGGGAGAAAAGAAACACAGGTAGACAAATTACCTGTTTCCCTGGACACACTCAATAATCACTTCACAGGTATAACTACTACTCCAAAGGATAAAGAACAAACAATAAATGAATTATCACTGACAAATCAACCCGACAGAGAACATTTCCACTTCTCATATGTTACAGACTACGACGTAAAGAAAGCCATCATGCGAATAAAAACCAAAGCAGAAGGAACTGACCGTATAAATATTACTTTACTGAATAAAAAATCGAAGCTATACTACCTACTATAACTCATATTTTTAACTCCTCACTACAAACTTCTACATATCCCTCATTGTGGAAACAAGCCCTCGTACGTCCACTGCCTAAAGTTAAAACGCCCTCAACCCCGAACGACTTTCGACCCATTAGCATTTTACCTACTCTTTCAAAAGCTCTGGAACGATTATGATGTTGAGTGATTCCGGGTTCTGTGGCCGTGGTCCATAGTTGGTGTTGATACCAGACGTTTCGCCCTCAACTGCGGAGGGCATCTTCAGTGGCGAGTGCTTCTAGGCGTGTTTCCTGGTCGGAAGCTCTACTTACTCTAAGTAGAGCTTCCGACCAGGAAACACGCCTAGAAGCACTCGCCACTGAAGATGCCCTCCGCAGTTGAGGGCGAAACGTCTGGTATCAACACCAACTATGGACCACGGCCACAGAACCCGGAATCACTCAACATCATGATTACCGGCCGTGAAAGCCTGCATTCAACTCTGGAACGATTAGTCCATAAACAACTGACTGAATACCTAAATGATTACAACCTTCTAGATCAATTTCAGTCAGGCTTCAGGACAGGACACAATACAAATACTGCTCTACTAAATATTTGCGAAGACATACGCGAAGCTGCTGATAATCGAAAACTTACCATTCTTACATTACTGGACTTTAGTAAAGCATTCGACACGGTAGACTTGGACTTATTGTTGCATAAACTTAAAAACCTCTTACTCTCTGATAGTGCCACGAAATGGTTCAATTCCTACCTTCATGAGCGCCAGCAATCTGTTATAGGAAATCATACATTATGTTCTTCTTGGTCCTTCCGTAAAGCTGGGGTTCCACAGGGATCGGTACTTGGACCTTTGCTTTTTTCAATCTACATAAATGACATATCTAACTCCCAAAGCATTGCAAACATAATTTATTTGCAGACGACATGCAAATCTACATCCACACAGACAAATATTCACTAAATGACGCTGTTGCCAAAACTAACGAGGATCTTGACTCACTAATGACTTGGACAGTTAAATATGGACTGCAATTAAATCCTACAAAGTCACAATCAATCATTATGGGTCATCAGAGACAATTATCTACAATTAACCTAAACACAGTTTCGCATGTGTCACTAAACGGAGTTCAAATCCCTTATAGTGAGACAGTAAAAATTCTAGGAGTATTTATTGACAAAAACTTAAATTGGAATACACAAATAAACCATACATGCAAAACAGTCTTCTCAATAATACATTCATTAAATCGCGTACGAAATTGTTTGCCATTCGCCCTTAGGAAAATGTTAGTAGAAACACTTGCAATGCCCCATTTTGATTATTGTGACACTCTTTTTACAGACTTAAATATTATTTCCACTCAAAGACTTCAACGTGTTCATAATTCTTGCGCGCGTTTTATTTGTGGTATTCGCAAATTTGACCATGTTACACCGTCCCTGGAACAATTATCGTGGTTTCGTCTAAGAGATCGTAGAACTGTCCATTCCCTATCCCTTCTCTATAAAATACTTCACACATCATCGCCTAATTATTTATCACGCCGCTTCATCAGACTATCCGACACACATAATCTTGACACTCGATCCCATCAGCACATTGTCCTTTATATCCCGCCTCGTCACACTGTATATTATTCATTATCTTTTACGGTGTCGGTGTCACTTACCAAAACATGGAATTCCCTTCCACCCTATGTCAGAGACTGTCAAACTATAAGATCCTTCAAAAACAAACTAAAGAATTATTTAATAACAAACTAACTTATACACCTCACTGATAGTATTCTTTTAGCAATATTAATATATTTAATTATTTATGTAAATAATATTAAGAATAACAAATATTTTTATTTGTTTTGTTTTAAATATTGTATAATCGTAAAATTAGTTTTCTATATCTCATTATTTTCCTGTTTTTTTTATATACACTAGACAGGGACAATTTAATATGTCTTGCTTGTATACATTTTATTATTAGTTTTAGTCTTAATTTTAACTAATATTAACTGGTTGTATTATAGATCGTAATATGTATATTAGATATTATCTTTTGATCAAATTTTTACTTAGTGTTTAATATTAGAGTTAATTAAGATTCTTATATTCTTATGTAATATATGTTTGTCCTGGTGAGTGGAAGAGAAGGCCACATGGCCTTAACTCCACCAGGCTAAATAAATCTTAAATCTTAAAAAAATCTTAAAAATGTCCGGCAGCCCCTTATTTCTTGTGGTAGCGAATTCCAGTTGCGAGAAGTGGAGATGGTATATGACATGGAGTGATGTGATGTCCTATGTTGCGGTATATTAAGTAAGAGACTATGTTGTGATCTTGTGTTTAAGTTATGGTTTGAGGATAGATACTGGAAACGGGATGATAAATAATTGGGAATCGAGGTATGTAGGATCTTAAATAGGAGAAATAGACAGTGCGATTTTCTTCTCTCTTTTAGATGTAGCCATGACAATTCGTGGAATAATGGAGAAATGTGATCGTATTTTCGAACATTAAATATGAATCTGATACACATATTATGGACACGCTGCAGTTTGTCCGACAATCCGTCACTTATGTCAGTTAGTAGAACGTCACAGTAGTCAAAATGCGGCATCACTAATGTTTGGATTAAAATTCTTTTAAGAGTTGTTGGAAGAAAATGTTTAAGTCGCTTTAGGGAATGCATTATGGAGAAGATCCTTTTAGATGTTTGTTTTACTTGCTCATGCCATTTTAAATTAGAATCTAAGTAAAATCCCAAGTTTTTAACGACGTCGGTATAAGGAATTTGTTCATTATCTAATATGACAGCCGGCATATTGTCATTGTTTATGAGGTGTAATAGCCTTGGATGTCCGATAATTATTGCTTGCGTTTTGTTTACATTTAGTTTCAGCCCATATTGTCTGGACCATAAAGATATATGCCTGAGGTCAGTGTTTACTTTGTCAATATATTCATTAATTTCGTCAGGCCTAAGTGTGTGTAAATCTGTAGGTCGTCGGCGTAAAGATGATGCTTGCAGTTTTGTAGTTTCTTGGTCACGTCATTAATATAAATCGAGAAGAGAAGAGGAGCGAGGACGCCGCCTTGAGGTACCCCTTTCCTCACCAAGCGCCAGGAAGAAATGCGATTATTAACAGAAACTGATTGCTGACGATTAGTGAGGTAAGATGCAAACCAATCAAGGCAGTTTTCCGACAGATGTAGTGTCTTTAGTCTCGCTAGCATTAAGTCTATATCTACTGTGTCAAAGGCTTTGCTGTAGTCGAGTAGGACTATTGCGGTGAGTTTGCTTTTGTCCATTGAGTCTCTTATGTCCTCTACAATGTCAAGTAGTGCAGTACTTGTGTGATGTCCTGTTCTAAAACCAGACTGATGTTCATCAAGTAAGTCGTGTGTGGTGAGGTAGTCTGTTAACTGTGAGTGTATTATGTGTTCCAGTGCTTTAGATAAACAAGGAAGAATACTAATTGGTCTTCTTCAACAAGGCGAATATGATATTGATGATTATGTTAGACAGATGTTGTTCGGGAAAAAGTTAAGACAAATATCAGTAAATCATGTGTCCTATTTTCGGGAAATTCCCGAGAAAGCTCATCCAGGAAATTTGTAGCAAATGGGATCAAACCTTGATCAGCTACGTCAGAGGAAACGAGATCATGACCATAGACAAGTGCCTATACCTTAATTTTAAACTTTTGTAGTCATTTAATGTTACTTTAATTACAGTGGTTATATCGCTACTTTGTTTGTATTAATCCTATCTCCACGGTAGGTTCGGCGTTCTCCCTCATCCTATAGAATTCCTTCAACTGATATTTGACAGAAGCTAATGTTACTTCTTTATTCGGCATGGGCTGACAGTATACCCTAAACACTGACATCTAAAACATCTATTGTGCTATCCCAGTGCAGTATGGATGAATAGAATGAAGACTACTTTACTGTGTGATGTGAGTTGTAGTTTTGTCCTCCGGGTCCGAGACACCAGGTTCTTTCTCATGACCCATACCGCCATTTTTAGGTTTAGCCCATGGCTACGAGGAGGGAATACAACTCTTCCCTTGGCCTCTTCTGACCTTTTCTATTGCTCAGACTCGGACCCCACTAGATCCCCGCAATCACACATTTTGAACTCCTATGGGTGCTACCAAATTGTTTATCCTTACATTAAAGAGGTGAAGGGTGACATACATTAATGAATGAGAAATCACAAGGCAAGAAGGAAAGCGAAAGGAGAGTGATGAATCTTAGTGGGATGAAATTCGGGAAAACTAAGAAAAGCCCGAAAAAAACGAGAAATGGCCGACCACCAATACCCCTCTAGAACAGCCAGGATTCGAACATGAGATCCCTGTCTGGGCAGTAGAGCAATGCTGACGGTAAATTCATAGCATTTCATGGAATTAAAATGATTTGTTACCAGGCCTACTGAAGTAAAACAAATAAATCAAAGAGTTTAATATATAATATGTTTGTTAAATAGTATTTCCTAAAAGTAGTTTAATAATAATAATAATAATAATAATAATAATAATGATAATAATAATAAATAGTTATCTCAGAGAAAAATATAATTTATTAGGTCGACGTTTTAATTTCCTTGTGTGAGATCATTTTCAAGACATGGTTGTTTATAATACATAGTTACTATCACCAAGACAATATTTGTTTTTTACAAATTTAAATAAACAAATTTAAAATTAGAATTTATGAATTATTAAAAATATTTAAAAAATAAAAATAAAAAAATATTTAAAATATTTTAATCATTCATAAATTGGAATTTTAAATTTGGTGATGGTAACTATGTATTATAAACAACCATGTCTTGAAAATGATTTCACACAAGGAGATTGAAACATTGACTTGATAAATTAATTGTTTGATTGAGAAAACGGTTAATTCTTGTTAATATAATTATCAAGAGTTTTAACCCAATTTATTATGTACTAGCGTACCCGGCAGACGTTGCCCTGCCCGAACGTTCAATTCTCATGTCATGGGCGGACGATAAAAATACGGTACTTTTTTACCATAAAATTCAGCAATTAGGACATAATTAGATATTATTAAATAAGTTCGCAAGAAAACCCCTTACAGCCTTCTGTTGTGGCTCAAGAAGTGTGAATGATGACGTCACATAGTCATGAACATTAGAATTGTACCCTCCTTTGCAGATAAGTTAAGAACCGTCATATAACAATTATATTAGAGTGAAAAAAAAAAAAAAGATAAATTGATGAGAGTGAGTCAAAACAGTTTCCGCCCCCCCCGCTAGATTTCATTTCTGACCCACTGTGCACCGGTCCCATACTGGCCGACATTCCTTGAGAAAAATTTATTCTCCCGTAGAGACTCGAACCAGCGTAAGTCCCGTAGTTCTGCACCAAGCCTTCTTGTCTTAACCACTCCGCTATGGTGCGAGACTCTTGGTATCAATGAAAGACAAAAATTGTTATTGTGAGTTATCCGTAAGAGATAAACATATACTGTCGCGAACTTTTTTGTAGAGCTTTTTGAGATATTCAATTCGGTGTAGGCCCTACATTAATTTTGTGTATTTGTTATGGTTTAGACAGCGTAAGCCATTTAAGCGTCCAATGAGCTATTTTTTTCACGTTTTCCACTACAAAGGGCGATTTTCAAGGGTGTAGGAGTTGAGTATCACAACTCTCTTATAACCTATGTTCATCCCGGGAATCTCCTGAACATTTTGCAAAAAAAACCCTTTCACAATTGGATCAACGGTATGGCAGCGCATAAAGTACGAACAAACAAACAACAAACATACAAACAATTTTTATATATAAGATATGACTGATGATTATTGCCGAGGCCGGTGGATTTACAAGGCAGTCGTGCTCTGATTGCTCCATCGTTCGATATGAGAGAAAGAAACCTAAACCTGGAAACTGAACCTGATAAGAAGTCGTGGAGGGCGCTACTTAAGAGACAAACATTAAACTGCAGCAGGGCATAGTCCCTTCTCTAGCAGAGGACCTGAATTCAATTCCCAATCGGGTTGAATTTCGTAGATTTTCTTCAACTTTAAGGCAAATGCCAAGATATTCATGCCACACTTACCCTGAGAAATAATCGGCATCTTAAACATCATTAATACTTATATAAAAATTATCTTCGGCGATTTAAAGCAAAAGAGGAATGTGAATACAAGTCTCAATACATTTAGACAGTATAGGCAAATGCAGCATTCATGAAGATAGTAACGACAAAGGGCTTAGATAAGTCTCCTTTGCTATACCAAAGAATCTTATTGTTAAGAGCACAACAATCCAGCATAAAACATTATAAATATATCTAGACGTGTAGGGCACGCCGTAGCTTAGTAGTTGAGGCACTGCGCTACAAGCCGGAAGGTCAATAGTTCGAGACCCGGTGGGGTCAGGATTTTTAAACTGACCCAAAATTTCTGGCGGCACTATGGCCCTGGAGTCGACTCAGACTCTAGCGGAAATGAGTACCAGACACTTGTTCTGGGGGTAAAGGCGGCCGTCACGCAGGGCTGATAACCTGGTTGACATCAAGTGCCGATTGTCCAGTAAAAGTGGGAGCCCTAACCTCCCACTACCCCAAGGACCTCCTGAGGCCTGTGGGATCAGTTTATTATCTAGACGTGTCCAGACAGCGAAAAACGATACCAGATATACGACACAGCGGAACGTTTACCTCCAGATTGTAGCATTGTTGCTGCGTCGCTCTGACATAGATATTAACCATGTATAGTCAGGAACAAATAGCAAGTGAAGCACTTACCCAGCTCGACGCCATAGACTGAATTGAAGCGAGTATAATCGAGATGACACGGAATTAGTTCGCAAATCGTCCACGAACAAAGCAGGTTAATGTTGCGCTGTGTCGGATAGTAGATAATTTATTAATACATAAACACTGGCACAGTAAAATCATCGAACTTAGATCAGTTATTGGACAGACTATAATTCGGTTCATCATCTGAATGGAACATATACAATGGACAGACAAAATAAAAACAAATAAAGATGTCCTAGACAGAGTGGATGAAGGAAGAACAATGCTGGATCTGATAAAGAAGGGGAAAATAAATTGGATTGGCCACTGGATAAGAAGAAACTGGCTGCTGACCAAATGTCCCTGAAGGAATGGTCTACGGGAAAGAAAGATAGAGGCAGGAAAAGACATCATATGATACACAATATTAAAATAAATGGTTTGTATGCAGACACAAAAATGAAATCTGAGCTAAGGAAAGAGTGGAGAATGCTGAGTTTGCAATGAAAGACTTATCATGGGCATAACACTATGTATGTATATATATATATATATATATATATATATATATATATATATATATCTGGTTGGGATGAAAATCAGGCAATAGTTATCGTTTATGGGAAGAACAAACACTAAAGATGAACAGCACGGAGAAAATTTATTTAACCAAAGAGAGATTAACAGACTGGTGCATGGAGTAAACTGCAAAACAGTGAGCTACATGATCTTTATGGGAAACCAGATGTAATAATAACAGTAAAGTGTTATACACTGAGATGGTCAGGACATGTAGTACGAATTGGGAATTAAAGAGGTACATGGAAACTCCTTGTAGGAAACGAGAGAGAAACGTCCAGTAGGTAGACCAAGAATGAGGAGGGAGAATAACTTTATATAACCAGATTTGAGGAAGGTAAATTATACAGGGTGCGATTGGAAAACATTATCTCAGAAAGGGATGTATGGAGAACGTATGTCCAAGCGGCCATGTACTCACGGGTTCGATACTGCCAATGAGTTAGTAATATTCATATGAAATTAAACAAATACAGCAAAGCATTTTGACCACAATAAAACAAACACACCGAGATTGTAGGCCCATCTGTCAAGTTATTAAAAAATGCAACCTGAATATACAATCTTCTCTTTTTGACGGATTTAAGTGTCCAGGTGCCATTCAATTCGGTGAAATATTGTAGAGAGCCCTTCTAGATACAGTTACATTTTTCGTTAATATCACATATTATCGTGATACTGATCGAGACCCCAAATGTTTCAAGTATGATAAAGAACGTCGAACGTAAGGGACCAGTTTAAACAATGATATAAAAAGAATTAATACTAGTTTTAAAAAACTAAAAGAACACGCTTTATTAGAAAACTAAAAAATGAAAAATAATTTTAATTTCCAATACGCTTGGGATAAAATTAAAGTGGTCAACAAAAAAATCATATCCAACACATATAGAATAAAACTAGAGTTATCAACAAAAAGAAAATGTTACCATCAAAAGCGTGGGGTGCTCTATATCAATTAATATATTTGATAATAAACAGATATTGGTAAAAGTAAGCTCTCTAAGAAGAAAATGTAAACATCATAAAAAGCACCCCACGCTTTTGATGGTAAAATTATTTTCTTTTTGTTGATAACTCTAATTTTATTCTATATGTGTTGGAGATGATTTTTTTGTTGACCACTTTAATTTTATCCCAAGCGTATTGGAAATTAAAATTATTTTTCATTTTTTAGTTTTCTAATAAAGCGTGTTCTTTTAGTTTTTTAAAACTATCATTTATTTTTTATTTTTTATTTTTAATATTTTACAGAATAAGATAAAAATGTAAATATCTTTAAATTAAATACTATTGTAGTATGAGCTAAAAGTAATACTCTTCTATAAAAAAACCCTCCCAGCCAGATTTGAACCAGCGACGTATGGATTACTGAAATTATATACCACTAAGAGTTCACTGCTCTACCAACTGAGCTCTCGCAACGATTGACTAAAAAGTCGACAAGTCCGCAACCTATTATACCAGTTTTCATTTTTTTGATTCTCGGATGATTCTGGCCAGGATTTTAGAAACAAAATATGAAATTATTGTATTGTCACGGGTCCTCTACACGTATACAAAGTTTCAAGTCGATCCAATTTTTCTAAGTGGGTGAAAATCGCGTTGAAAGATTCCGTTACATTGATACAAAAACACTTTTTTTGATTTTCTGATGATTATGGCCAGGATTTTAGAAAATAAATATGAAATTATTGTATTGTCACGGGTCCTCTACAAGTATACAAAGTTTCAAGTCGATCCGATGATTTTAAGTGGGTGAAAATCGCGTTGAAAGATTCCGTTATATAGATAGATATATAGATATATAGATAGATAGACAGATAGATAGATACAGGTCAAGCTAATATAAAGCGTATAAAAATGATTCATTTTTCTTTTCATATCATATGTGCCTTCATTGCCAAATGTCAAAAATATAGTTATAACACACACACACACACACATATATATATATATATATATATATATATATATATGTAACTCCACCATTGTCGGTCTCATCTCCGGATGAGAAAAGAGGAGGGGAAGGAGTAACGCCTAGTTAAAAACCTAGGTTCAGCTGACCCAGCTGATAGTACCTCGTAATGGTCCCTAGCCAGGTTTACGATGAAGACCACAACGACGGATGCAGCATAGTAGGAGTCCTACGGTATGGTGCAGACGGCGGATGAGGCATTAAAGAGTGGATCAGACTCTTAGCTGCAGTGAAAGCAACTGATCTATTGTGGGCTCCAGATAAAGGCCTCTGGTCCTCCAGGTTGAGGGTCGATGCTATGGGCCAGCTCCTCATACATTGTAAAGAAAACTTAATGCTAAAAAACCCAAATATATAGTCTCAGATCATGATACTGTACAAGTGATTGAAGAAATCCAGCTAACATGGTATGGACATATAATGAGAAGAAGATACACAGAAACAAACAAAGAAGTATTGAAATGGATACCTCCTGGAATAGGGAAACCTGATAGAACAAAGTCAACGTGAATAAAGGGAATTCAAGACAACACGAAGAAGATAAATATGACAGAAACAGACCCGCAAGACCGGAAGAAAGTGTGGAAGAAAAAATAAAGTATATTTTGGTTGAAGATACCTGCGTATATAACACAAACAATCCTGAAATAAAATAACATATATAGCCTATATATATATATATATATATATATATATATATATATATATATATATATATCATATAAAAGTTGGAACATGTCTTAGAGTTAAAGCGAAAACAAATATAAATAAATATACTCCAAGCAGACGCTAGTTTTCAGTGCAATACACAATTGCATATCTTGTTAAACTCAATAATATAGAGCTGTGATTTGGATAAATTATAGGTAGTATCCAATTAGTTTTAACTGTAAATGCATTACATGGTGTAACATGAGTGCCTCTAGGTATTTGTGATTAGCCCTTATCAGCTTCACACGTCGGATTGGTTTCTATAGAAACTCTAGTGAAATATGGGCCCAGTTTCACAAATAATCTAACAATGAGGCGATAATTCAAATAGGATTTAGTAACACCAGGATATGAAAATATATTGACAATATGGATTTCCATAATATAGACCAGGTATTGATATGTTGGTGTAGATTATATTGATGTCAGAAATGACTGACAAATTTGGTTCAAGTCAATTAGCAATGGTAATTAGATACACAATGGTTAGATAACCAATAGTATGTAAAAAACCTGTATATTGAATTAATAAGGCTAATTCTGATAATATATGCATTAATTATAGGCATTTGAATACATGAAAAGCAAATTAACTTCACGGCATGAAAGAAAATAACACTCCCGCCATATCTACGTCCCGAGTTCGCGTCTCCGTCACTCAACTTGGGGTTCGTTGTGGACAAAACAGAGCCAGAGCTCGTTTTCCTTGACCATTTACATATATCATTTTCTAAGTAATCCCACGAGTGATTTCCAATTTATCTAGAGATTTTGGAAATCAAGAGTGGCATTTGTTAGGACTATTTAACGAATAAAATTAAGCAGTTTACCTACAAATCATTATTTAAATATCCATACATAGTAATTCTGCCCGAAGGCAGGTCTTTCACTGCAATCATAGCATTTTCATGCTATGCTTTGCAGCTTTACTAGGGAATTATAGGTGTGGTAGCTTCCCGTTGCTTTCTACACCGATGAAGGATGATAATGAAGATGATGATGACCGGATGATTTTCGGGGAACGTTGGGCCCTAAGCTTCTTGACATTTGTCTTATAGGTAGGACAAACCCCGAAAAAACTTGCCGAGGAGCCTGTCCCGACCGGGAATCGAACCCGGGCCCACTGCGTGACAAGGCAGCACGCTACCTCGTGACCACAGCGGTGGACATTATTTAAATGTAGTTATTTTAAAATATTTGTATATTTAATGTAAACGGTGATGTTTGAAAACAAATGAGAAACGTTTGTTATGTTTCATTTCTTCATCACTGCAACCAGATCATATTATTTATTGCCAAATAGCATCGCAATATTGTAAGAATGCACCCTAGTGGAGAAAAAAAATTACATCAAACTGTTTATAAAAACATTATAGGTTATTATTTAATTTCTGACATGCTATGATGTAAATATGTCAATTACATTTTTCTGGAACGTTATACCTGGGAAATAATACGTTTAAGAAAATGCAAAGAGTGCTTTATTTTTTTTGTGGTATAATCAATTGCTACAATTTTTTAATATTATATCTCGCAAGCGGTACTTGCTTGTATTCGTGCACTATATATACAATCTGGGAGCCACTTGCATTCTAGGGATTCTTACATATTAATATGTAAATTGCTGTATTCCACGTATTTCTTAGAGAGCCAGTCACTGCAAAATAAAGCTCTGACTTGTTCAGAATGTTAAAAAGGAGGAGCTTTATTTAATATGATAAACTTCAAGTTGATAAATTCGAAGTGAAACACGGCTGTGATTGGTTGTAAAACCAAATTCATTGAAACGTGAATGGTCATTGACTCCCATTTGGGGCACGAGTTAAATAGTCGTAAGTAGAATTATTTTTAATTTCCTAGCCTGGATTATAATGTATTAAACGCATTTGAATTTGATTAATATATTATTGAAGTAGCTTTTATTGCCATATCAGTGTTAGCTGTGTAAATGACATCGAGTTAAAAATGGGCTAAAATGTCCCGAGCATATTAACTACCATCCTAAATTAAGAGGCTCAATCAAGAGATCCTAGGTTTCATTCATGAAATAGACCAATAAGTAAGATTAACAGTAATATAAGGCTAATAATTGATGTATGGAGAGCTTATGTCCGTGCGGCCATGAACCTACGGGTTCTATAGTGCCAGTGAGTGAGTAAGTAAGTGAGTAAGTAAGTAAGTAAGTAAGTAAGTAAGTAAGTAAGTAAGTAAGTAAGTAAGTAAGTAAGTAAGTAAGTAAGTAAGTAAGTAAGTAAGTAAGTAAGTAAGTAAGAGTAAGTAAGTAAGTAAGTAAGTAAGTAAGTAAGTAAAGTAAGTAAGTAAGTAAGTAAGTAAGTAAGTAAGTAAGTAAGTAAGTAAGTAAGTAAGTAAGTAAGTAAGTAAGTAAGTAAGTAAGTAAGTAAGTAAGTAAGTAAGTAAGTAAGTAAGTAAGTAAGTAAGTAAGTAAGTAAGTAAGTAAGTAAGTAAGTAGTAAGTAAGTAAGTAAGTAAGAGTAAGTAAGTAAGTAAGTAAGTAAGTAAGTAAGTAAGTAAGTAAGTAAGTAAGTAAGTAAGTAAGTAAGTAAGTAAGTAAGTAAGTAAGTAAGTAAGTAAGTAAGTAAGTAAGTAAGTAAGTAAGTAAGTAAGTAAGTAAGTAAGTAAGTAAGTAAGTAAGTAAGTAAGTAAGTAAGTAAGTAAGTAAGTAAGTAAGTAATTAAGTAAGTAAGTAAGTAAGTAAGTATGTAAGTAAGTAAGTATGTAAGTAAGTAAGTAAGTAAGTAAGTAAGTAAGTAAGTAAGTAAGTAAGTAAGTAAGTAAGTATAAGGCTAATAATTAATTGGTGTAGAATATAAGAAACTACATTTCAATGACATTTTTACAAAAGTACAATTTTGGAGTTAACACCTTTTACACAACAAATACAGAGATAACTTAAATAACATTAAGTTACAATGTTAACATATTAGTGTAATTTTTCAATTATTGATACTACAATGTCCACCGCTGTGGTCTCGAGGCAGCGTATTGTTTTATCACGCTGCGGGCCCGGGTTCGATTCCCGGTCGGGACAGGTTCCTGGGTGACGTTTTTTCGTGGTTTTTCTTTACCTGTAAGACAAATGTCAGGAAGCTTGGGGCCAAACGATCCCCGAAAATCATCCGACCATCATCATCCTTATCAGTATCATCACCATCCTTCACCGGTGTGAAAAGCAAGGAAAGCTACCACACCTGTAATTCCCTAGTAAAGCTGCAAAGCGTACCATGAAAATGGTATAATTGCAGTGAAAGACCTGCCCTCGGGCAGAATTACTATGGATGGAATACTAAAACATATGAAAAGAAAAAACAATAAAACCGAGCGTGCTGGCTGAAGCGATAACTTTTGAGACAATTATTAGGGGACTGCCGGATTCAAACCCGTTTTCAAGACCAACTTTTTATTGAGGTTTCCTCTTGTTTTTGTGTCATCAGGGCAAATTCTGGGATCGAACTTCATTACGAGAACTCATTTCATCATATTCACCATTTCACAGTATTATTAAAAGTAAATAGAGGCGATTTTTATTTTAGATGCTTAAGCATCTGCAAGTAAGACTAATATAAACACTTTTAATACAATTATTGTACCAGTACTATTGTACGGAGATGAAAAGAGATAGGAACCGGGATAAGGTAACATGTACCGTCTTTGAAGTGCACTATGAGAACCGACATCGAATTTAAATTATCTAGAGCTTCGATACTACAGTCCAGGAACTAAGAAAACAGTTCATACGAAATAACAAAAACTAATTATAAGTTGGAACAAGTCTTATGATATGTTCTTACAAGCTGTTATAAATCTATCTGCCCAAGCCTCTCCTAATGGAGAGATCATTGCACAAACGCGACATGCCGGCAAGCCCTCATTAGTGCCAGCCACTGAAATTTTGCAAGGTTATCAGTATTTCATTAATAGCCTATATATTTCCTCAGATTCTGTCAGTATTTGTTTGTACATTGGAAAAGACGGCAAAATCTATCAACAATTTTTTCGCCACGAACTTAGAAGGTTATGAGTTGGGTTTAGCTAGTAGAAAGGGAGAGCTTAGAAGAAATTATTTTAAGACTTGTCTTTCACTATATCTCACTGCTGTGTGTTCTATATGTAAGGACACAGTTCTGATTGCTTATGTGATCTGTTTGTAGTGGCATTAAGTGGGGGTGGCTTGTACGCAGTTTCATCAAATATAGTCGAATCCTAAAAAAAATCCCCCCGTCTTAAGTTACCTCGTTCCCTAAACTGGAATTGAATGAACAGCAAAATCAGTAAAAAATACAATTTAAAATAGAGAAGCAGAATTGGAGTTTGTGAGATGTAACCCTATGTTAGACAATCTTATATAAAACGGAAACATAAATAAACAATGAACTGAGAACCTAGGAAAAATTAGAATAAATACGGACTGGTGTAAACATTTACAAACATGCCAGACAAATACTGACACTCGCAATGGAATACAGACCAATAAGAACACCTAGAGCATAGTGGGCACCGGATACTGGTTTACTAGACCCTAATCCTTGCAGCGAAGAAGAAAACAATCATATTTTATATTAAAATTTAATTTTATAGTTTGTACCTATTCCTTGCTTTGGTTGTCAACGGTTGAATCTGCCGGCATTTTCTACCACGAGATTTGAAAGTATAGTCCATAGACGAGACGAATGAAAACAAGGGACGAAGGGGGACACGGGGAATTACAAGCGATACAATGACTTGCTACCTGAGCATTTAGGAACAGTCCATGATGTCACTCACATCTGTAGATTATTTCAGGCGTATTCAATTTTATGTTACATATTTTATGTTACACATTTTGTTACATATTTTATGTTATACGGTAATTAAATTTGCTCTTCTTATCCAGTTTAGTTACTTTATATTTTAATGTTTCGTAGTTCACTGTGGGGTAAGGGTGATGATTAAAATTTTGAAGTGTGTCCGTCAGGCTGGGAACTAACACGCCCGCTCAGCGTCTAAATGAAGGTAAGTTATAGTACAATCCTTCATGATATAATGTGCTGAGTATGAAATACCTACTGCTTTCACACCATTCGTCTTGTCTGTGGACTTGCATATTATTGATTGTTACACTGGAGACGTTTTGCTGGCGTATTCTCGCAAGTGATTATAGATATCTGATGGGGCTCTTTGCCATCTTACCGACTCTATATGAAAGACGTCGGTTGCATGAACCTTAACAGAAGGGGTACTCTTTCCGCTCTGCTGACCGTGAGTGTCTTTTCTCCTTGTTCCCCCCCTGAGAAAGAGTCTTCATATTTGTCTCTTTTGAAAGAATAGGTGCCTCTCCGCGTTTAGTCGTTAGTTGTACTATCATTTTGAGGTCTTCACCCGTATCCTTGGGCAGGGGCTCTAGTTTATACCCCGAGAGACCGGGTCCTTGACAGAACGTTGCCACTAGTTAATTAGTGTTCATCCCCGCTTGTCAAGAGTTACCCAAAAACTGCATATTATAGTTTCAGCCAATTTGCCCCTTATAGGCGTTGGAACGGGTTGTTTAATAGCCTTGTGTATTTAAGCAGGGGAAATATAATTGTTATAGTTTATTTTTTAATTTTACTTTTATATTGTATTATATATTAATCCTGTAGAAATGGAAATGTATCTTATTGTCTTACTTAACCTTATATATATAAAGAAATATAAATATGAGTAAAAAAGACGGTGCTAAAATACTGATATTCAGCATTGAAGACAACTAACTTAGAAACCGTATTTTACTCTCCTGTCATTCAAGTAGGATTTTTCATTAGCCGTTTACAATACAGATATGAAAGAAGATATCAGGATGAAGAATTTTATGACCTACTTCTTTCGGAGGTGTTCTATTTACAAACATTGTTCGAAATTACCGTCACTGACAACGCTAAAGAGTATAAAATTTAAAGTATATAAGCATATCAGAATTTCTGGAGATGCAAATTGAGTTAGTTCTTCCAATTATTTTTATAATTAAATGATATCATATTAAATTACACAGTACAATGAGAAGGAAATCAAATCGAAATATTGAGATATGACAGGAAATGAGGATATGCATAATAATGGATTGTGTGAAAATCAACAGATAAAATAAGACATAAAGATCTACAATACTGAATTGGCTAAAGATGGACATGAAAATTATACAGATATGAGAAAATAAATCGGCTAAGTTATTGGGTTAGAGGATATTTTCTGCTGAAGATTCATGATTATACCTCGCATAGGGACACGGGTGTTCCCTACCGGAGTTTCTTAACCGAGTTAATTCTAGTTACGTTTATTTACATACAGATGTCAACGGGTGACATGGGATTAGCACATCGCCTCAATAAGACATCTAGTAAGCAACTAAGGTATTACTTGGATGGATGAAGGTCGGTTAAATTTTACACAGAGAACTTTTTAATCAGACTTGTGGTTCTTTTAAGAGCTTAGAATCTTCAGAAACCTGATCCACGGCTTAGTGTCCTTCACCGAGGACTTCCTTTGGGTTTTTCCAAACTAAAAATCCATCGGTCCTGCCCGAGTTTGAGCCCGTGAACCTTGGGACCAGAACTCGAGAAAAAAATAGTGAACAGGAAAAAATGCTCGGAGAAGTTGTTATCAGACGATAGACAGTAAAAAGATGAACGGATTTACGTTGACACGAACGTAGTAGAAGAGAAGAATGAGACTATTCGTTGCCAAATCTTCAATAGATTAGAAAATTATGAATAAATTGAGGAATAGACAGTTTCAAAATCCAAGTCCGACTGCACTGGTTGCTTCCAGAGACAAACAGAAAACAATAGAGTCAAATGTTTAATGTAATGCAATCCCTAAATTTAATTTTTTAATCGGATACTCGATAAACCGGGATAAATTCAAATTTTTATAATTTATTAAAATATATGTTGTTTAAATAATATTACATCTTCTTCTTCTTAAACCGTATGAAATTAGGTCTTTTTACCTCACATCAAGTGAAATTGAATGAATCTTCCCATCCAGTAAATGGGTCATATTGGTTTGTACTTTAGTAACAGCTGAGGGATTCTATCTGTATGCATTCTTTTAACATGTTCATACCAGTTGTTTCTCATGTTGCCAATTCTATTTGTTAAATTAAACATATTTATGTCTTTTCTAATATCTTCATTTCTTTTTCTGTCCAAAATTGACACGCCTACTACTGGAACGTAAGAATTTATTTTCCGCAGTTTCTACTTTTCTTCTGTCTGAACGGTTAAGAGTCCAATTCTCACTTGCATATGTTAAGACAGGTACTGCTATAATTTTGTAAAATTTTGTGTACTCCTAGAAGTTTTATTTTTCAGTATCCGTTTTATAGTGCCTCACATTCTATAAAACTTATTAAATTTAATATCTGTCAGTATTAATTGTAAAACCAATGTAATAATGAAAATAACTGAATTGGTATATAAATAAATAATAGTTTTAAAAAAACTAAAAGAACACGCTTTATTAGAAAACTAAAAAAATGAAAAATAATTTTAATTTCCAGTACACTTGGGATAAAATAAAGTGGTCAACAAAAAAATCATCTCCAACACATATAGAATAAAATTAGAGTTATCAACAAAAAGAAAATAATTTTACCATCAAAAGCGTGGGGTGCTTTTATGATGTTTACATTTTCTTCTTAGAAAGCTTACTTTTACCAAATATCTGTTTATTATCAAATATATTAATTGATATAGAGCACCCCACGCTTTTGATGGTAAAATTATTTTCTTTTTGTTGATAACTCTAATTCTCTTCTATATGTGTTGGAGCTGATTTTTTGGTTGACCACTTTAGTTTAGCCAAGTGTACTGGAAATTAAAATTATTTTTCATTTTTTTAGTTTTCTAATAAAGCGTGTTCTTTTAGTTTTTTAAAACTATTATTTATTTTTTTATTTTTTAGTTTAAATATTTTACAGAATAAGATAAGAATGTAAATATCTTTAAATTCCATACTATTGTAGTATGAGCTAAAATTATTACTCTTCTAAAAAAAAATCCTCCCCAGCCGGATTCGAACCAGCGACCTATGGATTACTAAAATTATATACCACTAGTTCACCGCTCTACCAACTGAGCTCTGACAACGATTGACTGAAAAGTCGACAAATCCGTAACCTATTATACCAGTTTTATTGTTTTTGATTTTTTGATGATTCTGGCCAGGAATTTAGAAATAAAATATGAAATTATTGTCGTGTCATGGGTCCTTTACAAGTATACAAAGTTGCAAGTCGATCCAATGCTTCTAAGTGGGTGAAAATCGTGTTCAAAGATTCCGTTACATAAATACAAAAACACTTTTTTGATTTTATGATGATTCTGGCCAGGATTTTAGAAAATGAATATGGAATTATTGTATTGTCACGGGTCCTTTACAAGTATACAAAGTTTCAAGTCTATCATATGTTTCTAAGTGGGTGAAAATCGTGTTCAAAGATTCCGTTACATAAATACAAAAACACTTTTTTTTGATTGTATGATGATTCTGGCCAGGGTTTTAGAAAAATAAATACGAAATTATTGTATTGTCACGGGTCTTTACACGTTATACAAAATTTCAAGTCGATCCAATTATTTTAAGTGGGTTGAAAAACGCGATGAAAGATTCAGTTACATAGATAAGATAGATAGATAGGTAGATAGGTAGATAGGTAGATAGGTAGATAGGTAGATAGGTAGATAGGTGATAGGTTGAAGATAGTAGGTAGATAGGTAGATAGATGGATAGGTAGATAGGTAGGATAGGTAAGATAGATAGGTAGATAGATAGGTATAGATAGGTAGATAGATAGATAGATAGGTAGGTAAGATAGATAGATAGATAGGTAGGTAGGTAGATAGATAGATAGATAGATAGATAGGTAGATAGATAGGTAGATTAGATAGATAGATAGATAGGTAGGTAGATAGGTAGATAGATAGATAGATAGATAGATAGATAGGTAGATAGATAGGTAGATAGATAGATAGATAGATAGGTAGGTAGATAGGTAGATAGATAGATAGGTAGGTAGATAGGTAGATAGATAGATAGGTAGATAGTAGATAGATAGATAGATAGATAGATAGATAGGATAGATAGATAGATAGATAGATAGATAGATAGATAGATAGGTAGATAGATAGATAGATAGATAGGTAGATAGATAGATAGATAGATAGGTAGATAGATAGATAGGTAGGTAGATAGGGATAGATAGATAGATAGATAGGTAGATAGGTAGATAGATAGATAGGTAGGTAGATAGATAGATAGATAGATTAGATAGATAGATAGGTAGATAGGTAGAATAGGTAGATAGATAGATAGGTAGATAGATAGATAGATAGGTAGATAGGTAGATAGGTAGAGATAGAGATAGTAGATAGGAATAGATAGATAGATAGATAGGGTAGATAGTAGATAGGTAGATAGGGTCGATAGGTAGATAGATAGA